>JAODJW010000019.1:18683463-18705408 GCA_026777045.1 Hyperopisus bebe
CAAGCACAGAAATCCAACAACAAAACACCACTCAGATCGGAGGGGCCGTTCCTCCCAATCATGCCACTGCAGTCCCCTAGTAGAACAAGAGAGTCCCTGGGAGGAGCGCTCTCCAACACCCCTTCCAAGGACTCCAAAAAGGGTGGGTATTCTGAATAATTTGGTGCATAAGCACAAACAACAGTCAGGACCCGTCCCTCCACTCGAAGGCGAAGAGAGGCTACCCTCTCGTCCACCGCGGTAAACCCCAATGCACAGGCGCCCAGCCAGGGGGCAATAAGTATGCCCACCCCAGCTCGGGCTTGTTCGGGCTATGCCCAACCAGGCCCTATGGGTGCAGGCCTGGCCACCAGGTGCTCGCCATCGAGCCCCACCCCAGGCCTGGCTCCAGCGGGGGCCCCGGTGACCTGCGTCTGGGCAAGGGAAATTGTGGATCAATGTTTGTACTCATCATTAGGGGTCTTATTTATTTATGTATTTTTAAGAGCAAGCTGTCCGTGAAGGGCAGCCACCTGTTGGGGCATCCAGGGAGCTGGGGGTTAAGGGCCATGCTCAAGGAACCACAGAGATACTGAGGCTGGGTTTTTACCAGCAACCTTGTGATTACAGGCACACAGACTTAGTGAGCCACACACTGTACTTAATGACTGACAAAGGAATGAGGCATCGGCAGGCACATATATTCTAATAAGAGTTACAAGATGGACAGGTGTGAGCCACTGATACTTAACGAAACACAAAGAACTACGAGTAACAGGGAACAAATGAGAGTAACAAGAGGGGGAGAAAACAAGATGGCCAGCGGCATCTGTTGGCCAAACAGGAAAATAACGGACCTGACATGGACAGATCCTGATAAACTGTTTTTGAAACAAAGCTAAAGCCAGATCTTTTACTAATAGTTTCTCCATTCAGTTCAAGATTAGTTTGAAGAGGAAAAGTATTATTAAATGGCCTTCAATTACTCCAGACTACAAACAACAGAGAAAGATTTTAGCCTGTATTATGTGAGTTCAGATGTGAAAGTTGATGGTAAAACATTTTTAGATCTATCTCACAGAATGATAGAACAGAGAGATGTGCAGCTTTTCATGGCTTACAAGCAGTCCCCCAGTTATGAATGAGATCCATTCCCTAAGCCCATACTGTACCTTGAACCGATGAACCACTGAAGCCGTGCTATGTTTTTACAAGCGTCACAGAGTAGTGCACTTGCATTTAACCCAAATTGTTAATATTAACTGCTTTATGGCAGTGTGTTCTTAAGTACTAGTTGTTCTTTAGTTGAGCATTGTTAACCCTGGGACTGCCTGTACAATAATTTGGACACCCAAAGTTCACGTCATCTGCTGTGATCATGGTAATATTTATGTACAACAGTAGCACACCTTCAATGTAGTTTGAATAATTGCTTAAAATATAATGGAACACAATTTTAAATTTTTAGTTTCCGGGGGGATATTGTAATACTGCCACTATGCCACTAATAAAACCTAGTCAGAGACCATTTTGGTCACATGTCAGCTATTTATGGCATCCCAACTGGTCCTTTCTTTCCCAGTGCATAATACTCTGATAGGGGATTAACCACATCTGTTCCAACTGCCAAGTGTGATTTCCTTTACCAGACTCAAAGCCAAGAATAATGTACAACTCTCTTACATAAGCATTTTCCTATTGAGGTATCCAAAATCACTTGATTTAAATGAAAGTGAAATATAAATGCTGGTGTGTAAAAGTGGGGTGGGTGGGGGTCAGGGAGGGGCGAGATTTTCTCTCAGTGGGGAGTGTGGGTGAGTCAGTAGTTGGCTTCCTCAATGACAGAGGCTTCACTGAAAAGTCCAATGGAAAATGTTGACCATTCTGGACATGTGTAACCAAGGGTTCGAGATCATGGCCACAGTTGATTCCCCCAGCCCCAGGGAGGTACCCAGCCATCTTCTGATTCCTCAAATGTGCGATATGTTCATGCAAGGGAGGACATGTCCATTTTAGAGCTGCTCTGGACCACCTTAATGATTCCACATCTGCTACACCAGTGAAGCTCAATGTCACACAAAGGGTACCTTGTTGTATTGACTGGGGGGGGGGGGGGTTGCATTATTCCCTGAGGGCTTGTGTTCAATACTTTGAGCAGTGCAAGTAACGGATTTTGCAGTTTTATTTACACTCATGTATCTATAATGTGCTTGGGGGAGGAGGGGGGCAAGCAGTGGCCAATTGCCTAAAAACAGGATCCATGTGAAAATTGAGCAGATCGAAGGGGTTGCAGCGCCTCTGGCCACAGTAGGGCAATTATGGAGGCAGCTTACTACTTATATTAGGACAGGGGCTTGGTCTCTTGGGTCATACACAGGGGTCAGGGGGTTTGGAAAGATGCAGCAAAGCATATGGACAGAGGCATCTGCCCACAAAGGAGACAAAACAGAGGCCCATCGTGTTCGGGGGAGGGAGGCAGAAAGGACCCAGCACCGTTGATCATCTCCGGAAATTCCCACGTGAGAAATCAAGGTCCAAAATTCATGAAATGCTTTGCAGGCAGAGCGGAGCCAAGAACACACAACGCAATAAATAATGCTGTCATCTCAGCCCATGTGACCTGGCATGTGTGTGCGCCTATGTGCCGTTTCATTCCTTATTTATGGATGCGGCAAATGAACTGGGGTCACTTGGGGGTTGTGGGGGAACACAAGTAATGACTTGATGAGCAAACCCCCACCTCGACCTACAGCAGAAAAGATGAGAGTAACAACAAGACAACGAGACACCTGCAAAGTGAAGTGAAAATTAGAAAATGGCAGCTCTCCCATGGGGGTGCATTCCCATGGAAATTACATGAGGTGCTTCTTCGTTTCTCTCTGTCTTATCCAAGATGCACCGGTGCCTGTGGACTAGGCGTTGTCTTTAGAGCAAGCATAACCTCAAGTGTATCTCTTCTTGTCAGTTGCAGGGTTCCACTCAATAATATTAACATTAGTATTGTAGTAGCGTTTGATTGTGGGCCATGAATGGAACCTATGATGGCATGTCAGCACAATGTGAGGTATGGTAACCTTCTGCTGTTCCATAGCAGCATTTCACAAGCTATCATGGGGCTTCGGCAGCTTGCTGTTTAATTGCCTGTCCTTAGTCAATTGGGTGTGTAATAAGTGTTCACCATTATCCTATAACTGGTACGTCTGTAGAAAACTGGTGCCTGAGAAACCTTACATTCCCACTGCAGTGGATGAAATCTGACAAGTGGTGGAGCTTGGCAAAGCGGAGTGGGGGGGAGGTTGATGGAACCGCAAGTTCTTTTGATATATGCTTGTACAGATAGGGCAGATGGAACTAGTCTCCATGAGTTCCCACCGCAGTTGTCTGAAGGGAATGTCAGTCACTGATCAATAGGAAACTCAACCCAAACTCAACCCATCAAATGAAGCATGTCAATGTGGAGCTTCCTTGTGGGGTGGAGAGCTCTGTCAGAGGAGGGTGAACCTTGATCCTTATTTTCTGGGTCATATTCCCCCCTGTAAGCCTGGGCCGGCACAAATGCTGACATTTTCAATCACATCACAAGCCTACTTCATTCAGTTTCCTAGTCATTCCCAAAATCATCTTTTGTTTGTCTTTGAAAATAGTTTTACTGTGTAATTATCCCCCTAAACCCCCATCAATAATAAAATCCAGGTCTCCTTTCCCCTGTGTGCTAAGCCAACTTACTGGTTCCAGATTTGTTGGTTTGTTTATTCTTAATGATTGTGGAAATCCTCCCACTGTTTTGCAATGTCCACACCCCCCCAAATAAACATACAAATCATTCTCCTCGTACTCAGTGTGCTCCAAGTACAGCTTCCCTTTGGTGATTCAGCTCAGGCTGGGGCCTTAAATGTACAGTCACCTTCCTGAAGTGAGGCCTTTGTCGCCCAGATCCCAGTCTTCCCATAACAACAGAATAATCACAAGAGAAATTTGCCCTTTTTCTCATTATGCTTCTACAAAGCTGTGAGATGCTACTGTTTGATGTTTCCATCTAGTGGTCAAGAGGGCACTTAGCAGATTATCTTTTCCAGCATGAAAGTGACACATTCTGGTCAAGTAACATTTAGTGTACAATGAGAAATTACTTATATAAGCAGCAAATATCAGGGATGTGATGCAATCCTGCCTAGATAAAAATGAAACAATAACTCAATGTAAAACTAGCTTGAATTACTAAAAAAAAGCTTAACAGCAACTATGGACATTAACAAAACCCAGATCTGAAATTCACTGACATGCCCCAGTATTCATTTTCGGAGCAATTTGTGTTTACATTTTACATTAATTAATTTGACGAAAACTACTGGCCAAAGTGAGCATGTGTCATACTAAGCATGTATCAACCACTTTTACCAACATTTAAAGTACCTAGCCAGCCATTTTTGATTAGCTAAAAGAAAGTCACACAAAACACAGGAAATACATGTAGAAGTGAAGCTGGCGTTTGAATCCCTGTGTAGGTGTGAGGCTGCAGTGCTAATCACTTAGCCATCATACATAAATGACTCACTTCCAGCTCACCTCACACTACTGAATGTTCATCTTTGGACTTGGGCTCGAACAATATTCTGTGCAAAAGAAATCATTTTAATTCAATAGATTTCCTTCAGTTACGCAAAAAGAAATTGTCAAATAAGATGTGCTGTGTTTGATGAGGCCTGTGGAGCTCTAGAGGGGTACATGGGGTGGGGGGGGGACTAACTCAAAGACTCACCCCTCACATTGTATTAAACACAGATTTAATTCAGATCTCATGATTTTTCACACAGTTTCTTTTTACAATATTTACAAGCCTGTTGGTCTTTTTAGATATATCTGAATAATACAGTTCAGTATATGTACATTGTGGCGTATGCTAATGGGACAGAAGCTGGAGACCCGGCTCTCCGATCAGTCACGAGTTACGAGCACCCAGTGAGAAGGCCGGTTATCTCCGCCGCTGCTTGTTAACCAGGGCTCCAGGGTCCAGTGTTGCTGTTTAATTTAGCGAGGCCCCAGCTTGATCCGAGGACTGAGAAGGGAACCGTGAGGAGCCCTACTTCATGTTCCTCTGGATCCAGTCCTTGAAGCTGGAAATGCGCGTGTAGACGGTGTAGAGCTCTGGGCTGCAGGCGCGCCGATCGTAGCCGAAGCTAACCAGCCCAAGCAGGGTCCAAACGCGACGGGTCTCGTCAAGACCCTCGGAGTCATCGGGGGCGGGCAGGATGACGATGCCCCCGGTGTCGGCGGGGCAGATGTCAGAGAGGGCGCGTGGGTGCTGCCGGCCGCACAGCATGTTGTCTGTGACGCCGACAGCGGCGCCGTGCTGCGCGAACTGCCGCTCGCATGCCACCACGTCGGCAAGCTCCACCAGGCCCGCCCGCGCCGTGCCCTCCGCCTCCGTGCCACCCGCGCCTGGCAGGATGGGCCAGCCGATTACGTAGGCCTGCCGCGCGGCCGCCTGGCCCTCCCACACGTCGGGCAGGCAGACGGGCAGCACACGTTCGCCCACCCGCGCCTTATCCAGCAGCTTCAGCACCGCCAGGTCCGAGTCCAGCACCAGTGGGTCGTAGTTAGGGTGGACGAGGACAGCAGACACCTACACACACAGAGACCAGCATGCACTGTGGGTGGGGGGGGGGCAGCTACGGACTTACAAATCAAGCTGCCCCTACCCCCCTACAAAACCCCTGAATGGATACCATCTACCTTTTGCAAACTCTTTCTTTCACAATCATTTTTGCATGTGGCTCTTTTATTTTACAGCTAAACACCAAGCTGGAGAGCAGGACAGGAGCACATTTCATCATAAAAAAACCTCAGATGAAAAGGAATGTATAATTTATTAAACTTCTCTTTAAATGTTTATCAGGCCAAGCAGAGGCCTGCCAAATGTGGTCCTCTAGCCTACTGGGTGTCTCCATCGTGCCCAGCTGGTGTTTCCACCAACATTCTCCTTTAATTATTAATCAGATCTATCAGCAATTAAAAACAAATATTTCAAACTCTAAGGCACATTTTGTACTAATCTTGCCATGCATCTAGGAACTCCTAGGTTGTATTTTAAACCAGAATGACACACAGTATGCTATGCTGTTACATGGGCACTGACCTTGGTAGCATGCCAGCCAATCAGATCTCGTGTACGGCAGCGTGACCCCACCCCCACTCAGCAGAGCCCCTCCTACCCGCAGGTGCTGCAGGCTCTTGGTTTCCCTGAGCTCGCTCCTGTAGTGCTTCCCCATCACCACCTTGACGTCGGCGGCGCTGATCGGGTGTGCCTTCCCCAGCTCCGTCACGCAGTGGGCAGCGACCACCACGCTGCGCTGGTTCACCAGGGCGCCACTGCACACCAGCTGCCAGCCGCCCGTCCCAGTCTCCTCCCCCTCATCCGCCCCTGCCGCAGCCGCCTCTGGAGACCCCTTCCCCCCCAGGGCCTCCTTCCCCAGGCTGGCCGCCAGGCTCTCCTTCTTGGCGATCCTGGAAGCGATGCCGGTGCTGGAGCGCCTATAGATGGCAGCGTGCCAGGGCCAGTAGGTGTCGGCCGGCCTCCGCGCGCTGAAGCTGCTCAGCTTCCCACACACTGCAGGCACACAGCGAGTCACCATCAACACCCCAGGTGCCTCACTAAACCCATATTACAATCACATGTGACTCCAGGCTTCTCTCCCAGAGCGTGCAGGGTGAGAAACTCCAGCCACTCATTCCTTCAAATACATAAGAAATACAATTTCAATAAATTATTATTACACAATGATCTGACTAGCACAAACCACCTCCAAATATAACTTCAAAATATAATTCAATTTTATTGAACTTAATATGTTCCAATTGCATTTTCATTTGACCAACAGGGGGTGCAATTTCACCCCCAGTAAAATCGCCTGAGATTATAATATTATTTTAATCTTTTTACTGAGTACGCCTAAAGGCTTGATAATATTGTATTTTCATCACTAGAGTCCCCGAGGCTGTATAAAGGGTACTGTACAGGAAATCCATGCCTTACTTCTGAATAGCTGTTAATTCAGAGTTTCTGCTGCCCTCACCTGGTGAGCAAGAGACATGACGCCCACTCCACTTGCCCGTCTTGAGACACGTGCGGTGAGAGCTGCCAGAGTGGTGGTAGAAGGGGGAGGCACACTCGTACTCTATGTGGGTGTACAGGTGGTGATAGCCCTGGGGGAGCTCAGCCAGCACCGGGGGACCCTTTGTTGGGACGACTGGGTCATACACCTTCCCAAAGGTGGAGGACGAGTAGAACTTTTGCACCGGGCTTAACCTGTGGTGCCATCAGGGGGAGGAGGGACATGTCAGAGAGGGACATCGATGAATCTGGGTGTGGGCATCTGCAAATTATGTAACGGCCCCCAAGCCTGACTGTGCACGCGGAGGCTGTGGTGTTGACAGAGGCCCGACATGAGTCATCAGCTGTGCCCCCACCCCGAAACAAAAACAAGAAGTTGTTTTGGGAGAGAAGTTCACAGACTCTGCCCAAGCCTTTCTGTGCTCCATGTTTTAAAGACAGTCACTTCTTAGGCAAATAGTATGTGTCGGGTTTGACGTGTTTGTGTCTGACTGCCATGTCCTGAGAGGCACGGGATTGGGGGGAGGGGGTATCCAGCAGAGTATTTCTGCTTTCTGGACTAAACCAAAGACCCACTGTTTAAAACCCTTATTTAATTCAAATCTCGTGATTTTTCATGCAGTTCCTTTTTACAATATTTACAAGCCTGTTGGTCATTTTAGGTATATCTGAATAATATGGTTTGCTAATGGGACAGAAGCTGGGGACCCAGCTCGGAAATCAGTCACGAGTCACAAGCACCCAGTGGGGGGGCGGAGGGTGGGGCATGCAGGTAGGAGGAGGAGTCACACCTGGATGGGGCCTGGGGTGGCAACACTTTCTGTCTCACCAGGTCTGACACTTTGGGCTCCCGGCAGGCTGGAGGAACATGTGGCATGTGGTTGGTTACTGAATGATGGGTATTCAGAGGGTATGGCGTGTTTTTATTATATATTATTATTATTATTATTATTGTTATTATTATACCACTGATAATATCTGGTAGTCTGTGATTATGTAAGTTTGGGTATATAATACACATAGGTTACCACGGATACACAGGGGCTGCTTGCCACTCCAGGACCCGTCTGCTTGGCATGTCCTCTGTGCCGAGCCGCTCAGGGCATACGAGTTGTTACAGAAGTACTCCACGGTGTCGGGAGCCCCATCCAAACCCAGCACCAGCTGATGGTACCCATTTAGCAGCCGGGGGGGAAGGGGGCAGCGGTCCCGCTCAGATTCTGTGCAGTGAGACGACAGTCATCAGACAGGGGGGACAAACAGAGAGACAAGCAGGCAATCAGATGGACAAATGAGCAAGCAGTCAGACAGACAAGCAGGCAGATAGACAAGCAGAAAGACAAACAAGCATGCAGTGAGACGGACAGACAGAACAACAGACCGGGAATGCTATAAAAAATTGTGTCTAATGAAATTTGTCTCTAGCCCCATGGTTTCTGGTTTTCATTCCAGTATATTTCCCAGAATTCATTACCAATAGTTGGCTTAACAAGTAATTAGCAATAGCCACTATTCCTGCTAATGAATTGCCCTCTAAATTGCAGCTCTGAATCACATTTCCAAAATCTACAGAAAAGTTGCCATCATCCAGAGCACTGTATCGTCACACTATGTAACTCACACGCTAATTAAGGCACTAAGAGATGGTGTGCAAGGTTTTTCAGACCATAACACTCCTGTCAAACGACCCCTTGCACTGCTGCTTATCATCTGGGCAAAGCAAGGAGGTTTTAAACTTACCACTGATGCTCAGGTTGTCAGTTACTGATTCCTTCCCCAGGTCTTTCTTGCCGGCCGTATCCGTGCTGATGGTTGTATTTTTACTGACGCTGCCGTCTTTACCTTTATGGCCAGTGCTGGTTGGGATTTCATGTTTGCCTTTGTTTAACTCTTTCTCTTTGTCATGCTCTTTGTCTTGTTCTTCATCTACCTCTTTCACTGGAAAAATATTAAGTACAAAAGGGTGTGATGTACTGATTGCAAAAAGGTTATTAAAGAGCACATTCTGCACATTAGATGCATCAGTTAATATTTATCAGAACTGATATTGAAATACATACATATTATATATGTATATCAAATATACAGCACAGGCCAAAAGTTTGGACACAAACTTTTGGCCTGTACTGTATAACACCTTCTGATTTTCTACAAAACCTTATAACCATGCATCTAATGAAATTTAACACAAAATGAGGCCAAAGCCTCTGTCGCCCTCTAGTGGCAGCACCAGACGCATATGCTAATTGGTGTCAGGTGTGCACACTTGTGAAACTAATTATTATTACCAGTAGCTGGTAAGTTGTGATTTCCCAGCAGTAAATCTGTAAATAAGCAAGTTGTTGTATTTAAGACGTGCTGTGTTGTATTTAAGGCGTGCTGGGCCAGTGTTTGTGAGTTTCTCCTGTCTACACACTGCCCTGATAGTGCAGAGCTGGTTGTAATGGAATATTTTTGATGTCTGAAAATGCATTTTATCATTATCAGTGAGCAGGAAGCTCAGATAGTCTAGCTCCCCCTCCCTAGAGTGTTGGAGTGCTCCAGGACCTTTGTCCATGTCTGCGCCCCCCCTGCCACCTCCATGCAGAACCTCCATGTTCCCATCACTGTCATTTGCCCCCCCCCCCCCCCCGGCTGTTTTCCTCCCAGACTCACCCAGAGAGTGATAAAACAGAAATGGAACGGCAGATTGCGCTGACACAGCAGCTAATTTGAGTATACTGACAGCTTGTTAATTTCCAGTCTCTCCAATCCCGAGCCCCAAGGTTAATACCTTTAACAACTCAACATAGTTGGTGAAAAAAACATGAAAATCTAAAACAAATGGTAAAGTACAACTGAAATATTTTATGCCAAATAGTAAACAAATATTATTAAAACTGATGCAAAATTGTCTTCCATAAAGAGAGAAATACATTAAAAAAAAACTGAACGAAATCCAACAGTCACCATAAAAATGATCCGACCAGGTAAAAAAGTGAACTGAAAGTTTGATAAAAAAAAAAAAAAAAAATGAAATCAGGGCAGAGACAAAAAATGGAAACTACAAGTGGAGAATGTCTTGTGCTGACTCAGCCTGTTACAGGTACTCATGCTAAACAGTGGGGGCGGGGTTTTGACAGGAAGTGGCAGACGATGACCAAGCAGCATGTCTGTGTATGCATGGACTCACCTTTAACACAAAGCGGTGTCGGTCCACTCCAGGTGCTGTTAGGAAGGCAGGAGCTCTGCGACTGTCCCTTTAGCATGTAGGGTGAGTGGCATAGGTACTGCACAGCGATGAGCACGTCCTCCGGGCCGTACACTAGGAAGTAGTCCCCATTGGCAGGCTTCTCGGGGGTAGGGCAGCTCTTTTTCTCCACGAGCACTGAGAAAGCAAGGGGGGGGGACGTTCAGTACGACGTCAGACAACATTCTCATGACTCTCCTTTGCTCCCCGTTGGACATTTTGCAGTACTTAAATGTCATTGTGCCCATTTGCACCACCTGACCACCTCACATCGCATACACTGCAGGTTCTGTTCTGTTGCGTGGCTATTTATGAGGGTCCTATCCACTCCAGCATGTGAAGCCCAGCAAGTAACAGCAGGTGGACATAAGGCCTTCACACTGCCTCGCCGGCCTCTTACCGCATTTGGGAGCAGGGGTGCTCCAGGTGCCGTCCAGGCGGCAGGTGGCGGTGTAGGTGCCCTGCAGCACAAACCCGGGGTTGCAGCGAAAGGTGACACGTGCCCCGAAGTATAGGCGAAGACCCTCCATTGTTCCATGGGCTGGTGTGGGAGGCTTGCTGCACAGCACAACTGCACAGTTACACAAACCCAGACAGGCTCAGTATACCATAGGTGGGCTACGCTGTGGTCACACAAACCCAGACTAGCTGACTATACTATGGGGGGCTACGGTACAGTTATACAAATCCAGAGAGGTTCATTACACAGGGACATGTCCACCACAAAGGGGTAGAGTGCCATGAAACATCACACAAACCCGACAGGTTCCTTATACTATAAATGGTCAGAGTGCAGTGAAACATCACACAGACACCGTCAGGTTCATTACACTACAGATTAGGTAGGGTGCAATGAAACATCACGCAAACACCGACAGGTTCACCACAGAGGGGCAGGGTGCAATGAAACATCACACAAACACCGACAGGTTGATTACACTACAGAGGGGCAGGCTGCAATGAAACCTCACAGAAACACCAACAGAGGAGCAGGATGCACTGAAACATCACACAAATACCAAAACTAACATGCACCATGCAGGGGGGCTTCTTTGTCTACAGATCCCCTAATATACATAAATCACCATTTCACTTCTACCTCACCTTCAGGTCCTGAACCTGCTGTATCTTCTAATAGTTAACCATAAAGTTGAGCTAGTATGACTTCTGCCGTCTCCTCAGCACAGACAGTTCAAATACAGCTCACATATCTTCTCGCCAGTTAACTCCCTGAATCACCAGATCCCATATACGAGCCACTGAACCTGGCAGCTTCAGTCAGAACCAATAGCCCGGTTTGCAAAAAAACATGTCAAATGGGGCATTTTACATTTTAAAAAATCCCAGGAGTTGGAACTGGAGAGGAAAAGCTGTTAGTCTGTTGGGCTCATAAGGAAGCATCTCAACCACTGGGGGGAATTGGACACAGCACTGTTTTAACACTTCACTGGGGCAGAGGAACAGTCAGTCTGCATTATAAATCCTATTTAACAGAGTTACATTTTCCACTTTAATGAATGTCTTTTATGATGTGTCTGCCTTGAGTCTGGAGTCAATGAATGGAAGACGAGTTAAGGTTGTCATAGTTAGCATTAGCATTTTTCCATAGGACTGAATGAGCGGTCCCCATACAGATATGTTTACCTGACGTGTGTGTGTGTGTGTGTGTGTGTGTGTGTGGACCAAATGTCCCTTTGATGTGCTAAAAATCTGTTATTTTGATGTTGTGGGGACCATTTTTTCTGTCCCTACAAGGGGAAATTAAATTTCATAAAAATCTGCAACTACAATAAAAAAACTAAAAATGTCAAAAGACGTGTCCATTGTTTGGTCACTTATGGTTAAGGTTACATCTGGGTAGGGGTTATGGTTGTCATAGTTTGAATTAGGGTTTTGTCCATAGAAATGAATGGATGGTCCCCACAGAGATGAGTACAGGTCTCTGTGAGTCTGTGTGTGTGCATTTACCATATCATGGAGACCAAATGTCTCCACAATGTGGTAAAACCTGTTAATTTTTTAGCTTGTGGGAACATTTTTCAGGTCCCCAGAGAATAAACCTCAATATTAAAAAGCAATCTGCCAACACCATCAGACAACTAAAAACGTTAATTTTGTTTGGTTACTTATGGTTAAGGTTAGGTCTGTGTGTACAGACACTAAAATGTGTTTACAGACATTCCGGAGCTATATTTTAATATGTATGTGACTTATTGTCACTGCACTGGGAAAAAAAATATACACACACATCTGGAACAGAACTACCCATCATACCAACAAAGTTATATTTAAAATATGCTATGCGTTAATAGGTTCCAGATGTTGACACAGTCTATTGGATCACATAAGATTCTCTGGGGCATGAATATAAAATTCTAGAAAAACAAATAATCAAGCAAAGTCAAATTTAACAACATTTTGAATTGAGGCAAAATGTGTTATGTAAATCCAAAATATTTACAGAGGCATGCATTTGATTAGCACAGAGCTGAATATTAAACTGATATTTCCTTATGAATAAGTTTTTAAATTAATTTGTATTATTTTTTGAAGCATGGGATTAATTCTATTGAATTAATTTCAAAGAGAGTTTCCTGAAAGGCTGGAAAATCAGTCAGGCCCTAATGAAGCCCAGAATTTAGCACCACACTTTACTTGCAGAATTCCTGTCATTAACATCCAAGTATGTAAACGGTCAGCTCTGTTTCCTTTTAACTGTACGGTTATTCATTTGTCCTAAGCAGGCATATTAGAAAACGCATGCCAAACAGCAGGAACATCATGTTTTGCCAAACCCAAGGCCAAATCAGAGGTTCAGGCAGCTCTAGGTCCCGGAATAACACTGGAAAAGGCTCCTACTATGGAGCTCCTACTGGTGTCTAAGCTGTGTGCTAGTGCTGGAATGTTAATTAAGGAAAAATAATCATTGGACTGATTCTCTGCAGTAACAGGAAATTTTAAAGGGCTCTCGTTAGCTTTTAACAGTGCACTGGAAATAGTATTTTAAGAGATTTCAGACTCTGTAGAACATTAAATAATCTTTCAAATGCTGCTTTCAAGGAACATATCTTGCCTGAAAAGAGACCATTAAAAACCCAAAACAAAGTAGCCAACAAAACAAAGTAGGCTATAGGAAACACCCCCTGGCTTTCCCGAGTCCCCCCTGGTGCCCCACCCCGGGGCGTTCCCTGCCTTGTCCCCATAGCCCCCGGGACTGGCTCTGGGCCCCCCATGACCCTGAATAGGACAAGTAGTTTCAGGAAATGCATGGATGGATGGATGGATGTGACATTACAGTTCAGATGATTTTAAGTAGACGTTCTAACTTTTTTTAAACCAGAACTCACATAGATGTAGCTATGTGTATGATAAATGCAGAGTAAAAAAATCCACTGTGAGGCTCCATTATGAGCCACAAGTTTGTCTTAGGAAGGTTGTTGTGGTATGTTCTCCTTGGAAAAAAAAGATCAGCGAACCTGGGTCTTACTGAGCTACCATTTCACAGGAGCAAAGGGCATGTGTTTGAAATCAAATTTAAAAGAGAGAAAAACCTGCAAAAATGACAATACGCAGGTATTCAGGACTTCATCTGGAAAAGCTTAGCTGTGGCTTTTATACAGCCACTTTAAGAGGAAGACTTCCTGGGACTTAACCTAGCGACCTTCTGTTGAGTGCCCCATGTGGTCACCCGCAGGCCTGTCAGCTGCCGGGAGGCGTGATCCCGCGCCTTCGGCTGGCTATTTATGTTAGTGTGCTTTCCAAATTAGACTTTTAAGAATCCAAGTTGAGCCTATCTGGAAAAGCACAGATGAACAGAATAAGCACACCCTCCAGGTAGATTCACTAAGCTTAACTACTTAGAGCAACTAAACTCACCTGAATTCTGTTGAGATTTAGACGATGCATAGGAGTAGCATGTATGACACCATCTGGCCACAAAAAGTGCGCTAATCTCATATTCCAACTGACTTTCATTAACACATTAAGATAGATCTGTTTTTAAATGAGGAGAAAAAAGAGACTACCTTTATAAGAAACTCCTGGCTTCCACTGACATGGTTCGTGAGATATGTATGCGTCATTTTCTGGAGATAGGATTGGGGCGTAATTAAGGACAGTTGAAGAGGGTCCAAGCCTTTCATTTCAGGCACATGCAGGCCAGCCCAGAACAGCTGACAAGGCAGGACCCAGACGGAGCACGCCAAGGGCACAGCGTCACACGCAGCTGCTGTGGAAACTATTCGCACTCAGATCGACCGCGACGTCCCGGCACAGACGTGGCAGGTGCGGCTTACCATTCTCGCAATGCCGGCCCGTGTAGCCGGCCAGGCACGCACACCGGTACGAGCCCAACGAGTCCAGCACGCAGGTCCCGTCATGGTGGCAGGGGGAGGAGCTGCACGCTGCGGATGACAAAACGGCAAACGAAGAGAGAGAAAGCGGCCGTTAAGAAAGGGAAGGTGGAGCAAGCTGAAAAGTGTGACCCGAACGGACGTGCCTCGGGAGTAGGGAGCTGGTGCATGGGGCCCTGGGGATAGAGTCTTGGGGCTTAACAGCTCAAAGTTATTTAAAGGGCTTAGTTCTTAGACTGCACGGTCAAGGGCCCAAGGAGATGTCTGGCAAGTGCCCGAGATGGCGAAGAAGGTAATCCGATGATTCCCGGGAGCGCGCCACCTGGTCATAATAAGCGGGCCAGGAAAATGCCTCCTCGCCCCCACCGCTTACCCGAGCTCTCCTGGAATGTGGCGAAGAAGCCGTCAAAGTTCTTGTAGCCGTCCGAGACGAAGAGGATGTGCAACGAGTTTCCGGAGCTGAGGATGGGCGGCGGCCGCTCATTCCCGCAGAACCGGCCGATGACGCGGGAGCTCAGGCTGTCGCCGTCTCGCACCTCGATGTAGTCATAGCGGCAGCTGTAGTCAAATTCCAGACTGATCATCCGGAAGCTACAGAAAAGCAGCCGTGATTGGATACTGAAGCAATCATGACGTTATCTCTGCAGAAGCCAGAATGCTCCAAAACCAGTAGCCCCAAGATGCTAATTTTCCAGCTGGGAAGTTTTCTGGGGCGGGGGGTTGGGGCACGCTCCCTAAGGCTCTGCCACCTGGCTGTTGTTTGAAGCCTCTGGATGACTGATAAATCCCCAAATCAGGGTTACGCGTTACCCTGACGTCATTCTTCACACAAGTCCCTTTGTTCCACGGAGGTGTGAATAGTGCAAGTAATTTCCTCCTGTTGGTGAAACTATGAAAATGAAAGTCACGATACATTAAATAAGCCACGTTTATTCTCCGCAAACCGACTTTTATATTATTTTTTTTAGCCTGTTAAAAGGATCAGTGCGAGAAGAGAGTTATTAAAACTGGCAAAAGTTCTCCGTTGACATCATACTGGTTTCCACTGCCGGCAATTAGAAGTAACAAGTCTGGGAGTCTTACAGTCCCAAGCTATTAGGATGACCAAATATCAAATATTTTCTGCAGTCGTAAGTGACACTTAAAAATAAGCAGATGTTGGTTTTAGAATTTAATAAGAAAACACCCTACATGCCTACAATAAAAACATTATCATCTATAGTGCTAGCTATAAAAAAAATGAACGCCTATATTTTGTTGCTTAAAATAGCTCCCTTTAGAATATGCTTTACATCCAGATGGCAGTCATTAGACAGTTAATGCTGGTATGGTGAGTTTGTTATTACTCTTTATCCATGCAATTTTCCAGAATAACTGCCCTTGCTACATATTCAGCATCTTAATTTGTGGATACCTTTTCCAACATAAATTGGTTATTGACTTAAAACATTTGTCATTTTGCAAAGTTTCCAAAATGTAATCTACACAGTCAGATAATATTATTCTTAGATTATATTTACTGATCCAGTTATTTAACCAGTTTTCCTCCTATGATAGAATATACACTCCAGTTTCATTAGTTCATTACTTAGGAATAAATAAAAGCTGTTGTTTCCTTCTAAAAACACAATATTTTAACTTGAGTTTACAGTTGTATATGTGAAAAATTAACCATGCACCTGTTTTGAAATTCCTACTTGCACTAATGTAACAAATGTTTACTATTTTCTATTTTAAAACCATGTGTTGGGTGCAGGTTTTAGTAAATGTCCCATTCTAACAAAAAACTATTATTACTACTGTATATTATACACAAATTAGATTACACTCAACAAAATGATATTTTACACAATGCCTGAGTTTCATATATTTTAAGACAGAATAATCCAATTTGCTCATTAAATATATAAACATTCAAATAGTGCAAACTTCCGCTAACAGGACAGATTTATAAGTGTTCCCAGCTGTTGTGCGTCACTGAGAAACGGGTTCAAACACAAGCAAACCCTTAAAAGCTTTTAGCCAGCTTAATCTGAGACTGATAACTTTGGTTCAGCATGCAGTAACATATGCAGCAGATCCCAGAAGAATTCCAGTAGCAATAACAGTAAATATTTCTCTAAAATAAAACTGTCTTCCAGCCCCAAAGAGAATTTGCATGGAAGGTGGAGTTTTCCATATAGGTACAAAAAACTTTCAGAAACAATGCACATCTGTGTACCCAAGTCATGCCTTGTGGTATTTGCTGCCTGGGGTACACTCTACATCCCCCCGCGACCATAACTTGAATAAATGACTGGAACATGGATGGACGGATGGATTCGTACATGCTGAGAAAACCCTTAATTTAAAAAGAAAGTCCAAAATATCTAGTCAAAACAGATATTTAATTTTACTTACTCACGCACTCAAATATTTTCATATTATAAAGGATACGTCTATTGCGTCAAGCACACGAAAGCGCGTTCGGAGCCAAACAGGAGATGCACGCGTACCTACCCGCAGACCGGACTGCACGCGAACGCGCGTATGACGCCAAGCAGCAGCCGAATAGCAGGGGCGCGCGGATATAAATATGACAGGGCGCAGGGCATCACTTCGGGTTGCGGGGGCTACGTTCGCCGAAAACTCAAACCGACAGAAGGATCCTTAATAAGCGATGACGTTATTCATAAATCATTCTAAATCTGGAAAAAATTCTGTAAGCCCCAATTTTTACTTAAAGATATAACATATACATAGACATTTAAGAAAAAACAGAGATTAGATGCTGGCTATCTTTCGGTAGCTGGTAGACATTTTCCCGCCTCCACGACGGTGGAAAAGCAGCCGGCGTTGTCGGTAAATGTCGGTGTAAAACTTTGTAGAGCTTCAGTCACGGTGGCGGAGAGCTAAGAGGAACGGCGCGCGGGAGCAGATTACCGGGTGGGCTTCCGCCTGCACGTGCCAGGAGCTATAAATAAGCGACGGCAGTCCATTATTCAGGAGCGCTGACATAAGTCAAAAACGGAAAGTAATTTCATTTATGACTTTCATGCGCGTTGTAAAATCTCCACAAAAGAGCCATGTTTTAGAGGACGGGTGTCTAAAGGGACAACGCTGATTAGCTATGTTAGTGCTAAGCTAACGCCCAGCTCCGCTGGCTGACATGGTTTGTGTAGAAGTTAAGTTCTAAAAGCCCAGTGGCAGCTGGTGACCTGATATCGCATTTGGACGGTATCAGGGGACCAAGTTTTACTTTCAAAGCAGACCGCGTCAACGAGAGCAAATGACTATGATACCTAAAGCAAGGAATGTTTTGTGGTGGACGGCAATGTTAACAGAAGTTAGAATGTTATAAGCCAGCGGTGCCCAGTCTTATCCGCAAAGGGCCGGTGTACGTGCGGGTTGTTGCTGCAGCTCCCTAATAATATTACTAATTAGAGAACTGATTGGCTGAGGAGTCCTCACACCTGGGTTTGAACAGCTGACCTAAAGGTTACCCCAAAAACCTGCAGACACACCAGCCCTTTGGGGATAAGATTGGGCACCGCTGTTTTAAGCCCTTTCCGATCTGTTTTATGCTTTGTCTACACGTACACAGGTATTTTTTAAAACGGTGTTTTTCCTCCTCCGTTAAAAAAAAATCCCCGTCCACACGAACATCGTCTTCTATAATATTTCCGTCCACATGAAACTGCTAAAATAACAGGCGGCATTATAACTCAAATCGTACTGCCATGTTAGCCAATCAGAAGTCTAATTGCCAGTCCTGTTAAGTTTAAAACGTACTGTATAGAAAAAGGTACGTTTTAAAAGAATACCCGTGTACGTGTAGACAAGGTATTAGTTTCAATAGCAATGATATGTTTTAAAAAAATATTTATATATAATGACAAACGATGTATTGCTGTGTATATATGTTTTGCCTGTTGGTGAGGGGTTTTGTTAGTGTGTCACTGAGGAGCAGTGGAGGAGGGTGTCTGGTAGTGTCTACCTGAGCTCGATAGTGAAGTCCTTTTCCACCTGCAGCGTCCACTCGCAGCGTGCGTTTGTCGGGTAGCTCTCCAGAACCACATGACCCTGGGCCTTCCTGATCACTCCTCCGCATCCTGCAGCAGGGAGGGATGAAGGAAGAAAAAGGGACACATTCAAACACACACGGGTTCAGCTGTTCTCTGTCAGGAGAGAAATTTAAACAGGAAGGGCTGCACTGATGTGAAGTAAAGGGCTTTCCAGCATTCAGCTAACATCTGATCATGTCACCCAGATGTACCAGAGGTCTTCTGGAAGCTGTTGTTCCTGAGCTCCATGGTGACTTCCGTGTTCATTATTACTATCTGAGACACACGAAAGGAAAGGAGGACACGAGATGCTCACTCATGCAGTCGCCTCCGGACCAGCCAGGCCGACACTCAGCACAGTACTTCCCCCTGACAAAGAAGTCGTCCTTAGCCGCCCATGTGCCATTGTTACAGCGTTTACAGTTCTCAAAGATGCTGCAACCTGCAGGGGGCGGTAGAGAGAATGAGAGGGGTGGGGAGGAGTCCACAGATGGCAAATGAAAAGCAAGAGAGAGATGAGGGTGAGAATCAGAGATGGTGATAAAGAGGGTGAGAGGATTAAGAAGGGAGGTTATTGCAGGGATGAAATTCTTTCCTGCAACCTGAACGAAATGTTTGATTTATTACATCTACTTTTTGCCTTCTCCTTTATTTGAAAGGTTTTTAACCATCTTCTCTTCTCCCCAATATGCACACGAAAACACAGACTGTGTCTGCACCCATAAGCTCTGTCATCTGACCTGGGAAAGTCATCAGTTTTACTTTTGAGAAAGGATGGGGAGGAATTCACACTGATTCCAACCTGAAATGGAAATTCTCCTGAAACCCTGAGGGCCCAATGCTAAAGGGGGCCTGGATTTTCACTCAGACTCACAGGACTGAGGCTGCCGGCCCAAGGTCTCGCGTCCTCCACGTGTCGGCGTGAGTACCACAACCGTTCGGGGCAGGTCTCCATGGAGACAGCAAGTCACTGATTTACGACTGAACCTATCAGGTTTATAAAACAAATTCACAACTTCACACTTGGTTGTGAACATGTGCTGCTTCCCGAAATGCGGAATCACATGTTTATTATTATTACTTTTTCATGTAGGTTGTAAAACCAAGTGAAACCAGGAGGTAGAACATGATATACATCACCTGTTATGTCATATATGTAACATACTCCTTACTTCAAGTTGGTCTGTGTGGAGTTTGCATGTTCTCCCTGTGTCTTCTCAGGTTCCCTCCTAAAACCTTGTGGTTAGGTGATAATCTTTAAATTGCTCATAGTGTGTAAGTGTGTGCCCTGTCAAGGATTGGCATCACGTCCAAAGTGTCCCCTGCCCTGTTCCTTATGTAACCATCTTGTACTGGATAAGCAGTCATTGAACATGGACAGAAGCATCTACTCTTACAAAGCAGGATGACAGGAGAGGGCACCCTTACCTGGATGGATGATGCAGGGGTCACACTCATTGACAGCATTCCGGCAGCAGGGCACTGCATAGCCCACCGGTGACCCCTGGGTGGGGCACTTGCAGCGGATGAGGTCGTACTCGCAGCAGCCTTGGCACATGACGCTCCATTCAGAGCCGGGGCAGGTGTCGTACCAAAATCTGTAGTCTGACAGACAGAGGTGCCATTCAGCAGAAGTGGGCTCCCTGACACAGCAACTGACAGCGTTGCCCGTTAGAAGGCTCCAGCCTGCAGGTGTTAACTACAAAATAACTCAGGGTCTGGAGAACGTGGAGGAGGAAAGCCAGCAGGGTTGGTGTAATCTTGGGATCCCCAGTATTTGTCCTTGTGGATTTCAGCTGAACTCCCTCTTAATCACTGTGTTTGTTTCTTTGCTGTAATTTATTTGCAAGTCAGGCCACCCATTTCCAAGAAACTCAGCTTTAATTGTTGTTTTCCTACTGAGTAATGTTTGCAAGCTGATGGCACACATCACATCAAGCTCTGGAAGGTCGTTGACCTGTTCCTGTTCCTGCCGCTGAAGAGTATGGGGGGGGGGAGTTGACCCCAGCTTAACGTCTGTGTTTATCCCAGCCTCCTCATGTCTGAGGAACTCGCTGGAAAAACAGCCAGAGGGTGGGGGTAGGCAAGATGGTCAACGAGTTCCAGGAGAGAGTCTTTGTCTCAGTGCCTGCGATTATGTAACTCAGAAGACGAAGACAGGATTACAGCGTAGAAATGGAAACAAAGCAAAACAAAAGCAGTTTCAATCCACTCTGGGTGCCTCCTCTGCTTGGAGAGTTCTGAACATTCCTGTCCACCACAGGCTTGGTCAGAACTCTGTAGGCTTGGGTCAGTCTCTCCAGTCTCTGGGAACCACTGATTTCTCTTCAACGCATGGTTTGAGGGGTGAGAGGAGGTCAGCCCACTTCTGTCTTCTGCCAAAGGCCTGCACAGTTTGTGGGCCAAATACTTCTTCATTCTTGAGGTCTTTGGTATTTTTCCTTGGTAATCCCATCAGCTGAGTGTTGTGTCTGATGGTAGCCCCCACCCCATCTACCCGCATGCCAGCCTCCATGGTGAATCACAGCGGTTGACGTGATTAATAGATGTGTTTCTCTGTGTGGACAACCAGCTGGAGAATGTCATGACACATGTGCAGCGAGTATCTGTGATTTTCAGGCCATTTTAAGCACTAACATTGCAATAAAATACACCCTTCTCCTTCATCCAGATATTTGCGATTCCCTCAAGATTTTTTTTTTTCAAAAAGGGAAACAATATTTGTTTACTGTCAGGAAAATGCTCCTGATTTAATTGTTAAAGGGCAACAAAAATACATCTTTACATTTTCTTACTGTGAAACATAAAGTTAACAAGAACAGCTATGGCAAGCTGCAAATTATATCATCAGTTCTGTTTCTTCTGAGATGAGAGTATAAGTAACTGTATTGCAAATATGTGTTTTTTGTCCTGATGATACTTGTTTCAAATGCCAGATAAAAGTATCTCAGAATTCCCTGTTTTTTGGGTTATGGTTTTGCTTTGAGACACACTATAGGTGGGGGCAAAGTTTGAGGTTGGCTCACACTATCAGCCATTTTATCCTAGCCCCCCGGAGTGATTAGACTACTGAGATTCAGACAACCTTCCAAACCCAGACACAGGCACCTAACCTGCAGCCCCCTGCAATTCCTTCATGTTCCACCAGGTGGGATAGGTTGTGGCCAAATGTGGAAATGGTTACATTTTAATTGTACATGTTATGATTCATCCTGAACTTACTTGGATTTA
>JAODJW010000019.1:18728992-18744837 GCA_026777045.1 Hyperopisus bebe
GGGGGGGGGGGACGTCATCTAACATGCACATCATCTAACTTTCAGATTATGTATTTTTATATGTATTTATTAATAAATTCACCAACAGTCTATTGCTTAAAAGCAGGCTGTCTGTGTCATTTAGTTTTATAGTTATTAATCATTTTATTATACCCTTTGTAGTTTGAATGAACATAAGATTTTATTAGTTATTGTAGCTCAATGAATGGACCAGTGACACAAAAGTTGTTCGCTCAAATCCCAGGCAACACATACAAATTCTAGCCCTTTCCTCTTTTGCAAGTTGTTTTGGATAAAAGAGTGAAGTATGATAAAGCAATGATAAAATATATATTTTTAAATGAGAATAAATTCTAAGGTGGCATGGGGGGTACCTGAAGAAACCCTATATGAATATAGGATGAACATGCAGATTCTACTCAAACGGTAGGGGGCAGAAATCACATGCCCAGTCCTGCACACGTGAGCCAACATTGGTAGCCATTGCAACACCCTGCTGTCCTTTAAAATAAATCTGAAGAAACACAAATGATAATCAGGCGAACATGACAAGACAGCTGGGTAAAAAGTATTACCTCCGTTATTTGTTGGCACATTAACACATTTCTTAAAATCAAAATCATACAACAACTGCATTGCCTTAAAACCTGAATAACTGCTGATGTACAATGAGAGGACAGAAGCCAGATAATCCTAAGTGGCGGCACCATGGGGCCTGAAAGTCAGAGCAAGATTTTCAGATCCAAGGATAGCATGAAATACTCAGCAGCTCTCTTACAGTAGTTCCCCTTGGTGAGGCCTGTTTCTATAAAAGCAAGAGTGTTAACACCATACTTGATGGGGCACAAATATTTAACAATAACTCAGTTACTACTGAAGTACAAATCATGAACAAATATAGTCGCTTCTTGACATAAAACACGCATCATGATTCATTAATGATGAACAACTATCAGTATTTAATTTGTGTTATTCATGATTGGTTCCTTCAGTAATTCACAAAGGTTTGCAGAATTAGATTTAGTAACAAATATAGCTGTTTGAGATAAAGCATGTCACAATCCATTAGTGATGAATTAACACACTATATTGATTGGATATAAAATATCCTGCTTTAAAGTTCAAATGGAACCAATAACGTGTGTCTTATTTGAAAGAAGCATTATATAAATAAAAAAAGTGCATGGTTTAAATTATACTGTTTATTATACAAATTTTAGACCTTACTGCCTAGCCCCAAGATGGTGCCTATGCTTCACATTTTATAGTGTGCTGTGCTCTGTAGACTTAAACATTAGTCTGATTTTGATCTTGACTTGGACTCACCATGCCTTGGTCTTGGTCTTGTCTCTGTCTCACCCTGCCTTGATCTTGGTCTTGTCTTGGTCTCGATACATCTGGTCTTGGTAATGACTTAGTCTTGCTTTAGATGATCTTGACTACATCACAAGTGTTAACCAAGAATTATATTAAAAGTTTGCATTTTTAATGTGAGGTGATACTGGTTCATTGCAGGTTACATGCACATACATGGGTAATTTAGAGACAGAAAAAAACTTTTTTTCTGATGGGAAGAAACATACACAAACATATAATCAAGGAATAGTATCAGGGCAAAAATAACAAGGAGATAGCTGTGTATTTTCTTGTGGTTCCTCCCCAGGCCACATGCATGTTATGTAAGGGATAAACCACAACATGGTGTGCAGTTACACGAAAATAATCAACGACAACTTGTGTAATTCGGCAAAATGTTATAATAATAGATACTTTATTGTCCCTGTGGGGGAATTGTTTTTACACCTCCCTCTGCTTGCTTTTTGTGGAGTAAGTTGTCTGCAAAGTGCAGTCACCCATGGTGGCACCCAGGGAGCTGGGGGTTAAGGGCCTTGCTCAAGGACCTGCAGATGTGCTGAGGCTGGGTTTGAACCGGCGACCTTCTGATTACAGCCACACACTACTCCCTGATTATGCCACAGTTAACAAACAAAAAATAATAGCATCAACTTGAATTTATAGCTAATTTTTCATAAATTATTTCAATTAGCATTTAATAATGTTCTAATGTGATCAAAAAAAAAGTAAGGATAGAACGCCTGGTCAGGCTACTCACTGGAAGCGGCGTGTTACCATAGAAACAGACAGACAGTCAACAGACAGGCACCTGCATTTTGAAAGCCAAGGAAAATTATGCTGATGGGAATGACTGCTTATTTATTTGAACATTTATTGAACATTAAAACACATTAATATTGAACTGTTATTAGGCTGCTGAACTACCCATGTAGGCAACACTCATGTGACATCTCTAAACCAATAAGAAAATAGTATTTACCAAAACCATGGTATAAATTGTAATAATATATCTTTGCATTGAAATTATTTTTATTGATTTATTTAAATACACATAAGTGGTGTACTGCATGACATCAAGGGTTTAATAGCCATATTTTGACAGTACTGTGGGAATGTTTTCTGTTTTGGTCAGTCTAAGCAGATGTTAGAGAAATTATCCATCCTGCTTCTGTCTTGCTTAGTTTGCTCACTCCCTCTAAGAGTGCAGAGGATGTGTTTACAATATAGCATGTTTGTGTATGTGTGTGTGAGAGAGATAGAGCAGCCCAAGACACTTAAAAGTGGCATTTCCTTTCAGCAGAATCAGATGCCATTACCATTTATAGAAATCAGGGCAGCAAACTGCAATGAGGAGTTTAGGGAAAAGAAATGTTTTATGAAAGCAAGAGACAGAGGAATGGCTAGAAGCTTGTGTCCTAAGATGACTAAGATCTGTGCTATTTCAATAACCATAATACAGGGGCATTGTTAGGCCTATTTTATGGGGGCTTTAAGAAAGATATTGCTTTAGCCCCCCTAAAATGTTTTTTGCCCCTCCAAATAAATGTGTATTTATTGACTTAAGTCATGAATAGTTTGCCATCGCCACCCCTCCCCCCAGTAAAGAACCAGCCTCCCTATCCATTCATCTTTAACTCCACCCCTGATGTGGTATATTTTACATTTTAGCAGGTAGGAAGACTGGGAATAGTACTGAAGTAATGAGAACCCCTTTATAGCCAGTAAAACACACTGGTCTTTCTCACGGCATTCTGCACTTCACAGGATGCTGTTAAAAGTTCCAATGATCGGTGCTTGGAAAACTTTGACTTCTGCCTTTGATTTCTTAATTTAGCTGTGATTGTGAATGCTGCCAACTCAGTGTCTGGCTAAAGCTATACATAGACATCCAACATTTTTCATGGAGATGTCAGCATTATTTTGAGGTGGATAACTACGCTCCTGCTTCTGGTAACTTCTTTTAGGCATTATTAATCAAGCACTTTATTCTGACCTGTGATCACTTCCAGCTCTTTCCTCTTCACTCCTTTGGGAGAAGTTAAAGTTTTGGAAAAGCCTGCTTATTTTTGGCCAGTAAATTTGGGCACAGCTTGTTTGTCCTGTGTTGGAAAAGCTGAAAACAGGAAAATAAACAGCTGCTTCCTTTTGCCTGGATTGGGATTGACTGGCAGGGGTGGTGGTATCCAGCAATTGGGTGTGTCTTTGATATATCATTGTGTTTTCCACCAAAGGGGCACTTTGTATACCTGGAAGTCCATGTCAACGGAAGTGAATCGCATTTTCGGTGAAGGATGTGTTTACCATTGGCTAATTTTCAGTTTTTGTTGCAAGAGAACTTGCTTGCTGAAAATATCGCTTATCTTGCTGTATAGACAGAGACACCCTATAAATTCCCTATGGACTGCTGTTTGACTTTTTAGGATTCTGCATCAGAAATATACCCGTAAAGACACATTATAATCTACTCTTCAACTGGCAATTCACAATGGATTATGTATCTGTCACATAGCAGGAAAGTTTCACGTCACCCACCCTTCAGACTAGCTTCCAGTTCTCACGGGACAAAAATATACCTCTGATAATTGTGTGTGTGTGTGTGTGTGTGTGTGTGTGTCTGTATATAAATATATTTTTACTACTGCCCTGGTGATATTGTGGTGAAGGCCTGTATCTATGTAATCCGACAGTTCCTGTGAGATTGTCATAGAAGGGGTGGGGGTTATGCTCAGTTCTATTGTAAAAAATGTTTTATTTTGGTCATTGACTTCCTTTCTGTCATGGACCATATATATATATATATATATATATAGACTATATTCCTTTGTAGAGTAACTATATTGTACATACAGCTATTCTATTTTTTTGTCCAAACCATTTTAGTTTTCAGTTGTTTATGAGACTAGATGTGCTTCTGTATCAGGAAACCATTCCTTTAGAACTGAAATTAAGAATCCATGTCTGTAGCTGCACCATTATCCACTGTCTTTTGCACTTGAAAACCCTTTTACTTAGTAACTTGAATATTTGCTTTTACAATATAGTACAAAGTGGCCAAAATTATGGAAACACTTCCAATTTTTAGAGGTTGCAGAACTTTATTCAACTTTTGCTCCACTTATTTAATCGTCCAATGGCACTGGATGATTAAATAAAAATTGGAAGTATTTCCACAATTTTGGCCACTATTGTACTATATTGTAAAAGCAATGTGTATGAAAAGATGTATAAAAGTTACTAATCTGTAATGTGTTGTGAAAAGCTCATGCAGTAATTTTAAAATAGTTACAGTATATAGTGTTGCCATGCCATCAAAATATAACTGTGTCTCTTTCTCTAGGGTCTAAAAAGAAGACAAAGGTGATCAAGAATAACTTGAACCCAGTTTGGAATGAAGTAAGTGTCAAGTATCAGCTAGGTTAAAAAGGCTGAAAATGTTTTGACATTTTTATAAAAGAATCCCTACATGCGTGTTTCAAATAAATGTCAAATTAGAGTTCCTGTACCCTTGTTCTCTAGCTTGTTCAGTACTCTCTTGGGTCGCTTGCTTGGTTTATTTTTAGTCCAGTTCATGCACACAAACACATTTCAGGCTGGTATGCAGAATGTCATTCAATGTAATTGTGCATTATGACAAGGATTTCTCCTAGAAATTAATCAAGTTTATTGTGTACAAAATATAGTCGATGCCCCTGGCTCTTTGTGGAATTTCAAGTACAATCCACCGCTTTCTAAAGTGTCTCATTTTTTGTTTATATTCTTGAAAAACCATTTATTTTATAGAGTTTCCAGTGTGTCAAAAATGATGTGCATCCTGTGTGGAGGGTCTCTCTTTGTCGCCTCATACAGTACGAGGACATGACCTTAACTGGTGTGTGTGTGTGTGTGTGTGTGTGTGTGCGCGCCCTACATTACACTAGCATCCTGTCCAGGGTGTACCCTACCCTGTGCTTCCTGGGTTAGGTTCCAGTTTTCCAGTTCTTAGAAAGTAATAAATTAAACATTACTTTTCATGTTTATATTTTTTTGGGAATCATCATCATTTTTGCTATTTTTATTGCAACAATAACAACATAACATTTATTTGTTTGTTGTGGTTAATGCAGTCACCTCACACCACTGAATACCACAACTTCCCATGTGTGGAGTTTGCATGTTCTTCCTGTGTTGTTGTGGGGTTTTTCTGGGTACGCCAGTTTCTCTCGACAGTCCAAAAACATGCTGAGGTGAATTGGAGTTACCAAATTTTGCATGTGTGTGTGCCCCATGATGGTGCATCTTGTCAGAGGTGCGTGTGCACCGTGATGGTGAGTCTTGTAAGTGGTGCGTGTGCCCCGTGATGGTGTGTGTCAGTGGTGTGTGTACCCCGTGATGGTGTGTCTTGTAAGTGGTGTGTGTGCCCCATGATGGTGTGTCTTGTCAGTGGTACGTGTGCCCCGTGATGGTGAATCTTGTCAGTGGTGCATGTGCCCCGAGATGGTGAGTCTTGTCAGTGGTACGTGTGCCCCGAGATGGTGTGTCTTGTCAGAGGTGCGTGAACCCCGTGATGGTTAGTCTTATCACAGGTGCGTGTGCCCCGTGATGGTGTGTCTTGTCAGAGGTGCGTGTACCCCGTGATGGTGAGTCTTATCACAGGTGCGTGTGCCCCGTGATGGTGTGTCTTATCAGAGGTGCGTGTGCCCCGTGATGGTGAGTCTTGTCAGAGGTGCGTGTGCCCCGTGATGGTGTGTCTTGTAAGTGGTGTGTGTGCCCCGTGATGGTGAGTCTTGTCACCCCGCTAATGTGAATAATTCAGAGGCCAGACGGCTTTGGTGGAGGGCAGGACGCGAGAGGACGGGGAGACGGGGGGCGGGGGTGGTCCCTGTGCGTGAGGGTGGGGGGCAGAGAACCCTGGCACTTCTAATGAAACAGAAAAGTTCACACGGCCATCGGGTCTTAGCTACCAAATTCAGGAAGCAGGTGCTGAACTATTTAAGACCGTGTTATAACAGACTGCTGGGGCAAACTTCATGTTGGGGGGGGCATCAGCAGGTCGGATTTATGGAGGGCTTGCCATCGCTGAGAATGCACCAGATGCTGGTCAACCTTCCATACGGATCCCCCCCCCCCTCTACTGGTCAATGACCATGCCAGTTAATGAACAACAATTCTCCTCCGTCTCATTGGGGCTTACATCAGCCCAAACTGGGGGGGGCAGAGGTGTCGTTAAAATAATCCTGGGTCCACAAAATCCCTCAGAAACCCTGAGAACATCTTACCCAGAGCAAAATTGGCGCCAGATTGATATTACACACAAAAAAAAAGCATTTTAATATGACGCTTGAAATCTGCAAAAGCTTTCCAGTGTAAACTTCCAACGTGGGTTGCCGTTACAGTTTGGGAAGGTTCGTGTTTTGATATTTATGGTCGAAATAGCGCATTTATGTTCACACACATTTCTGCCTACCAGGCCGGTGCCACTCCCACCCACAAATCGCCAGCCTCGCCACGCCTTGGGATCCAGTCTAGCTCACCGCCTGGACAACCACACCACCCCTCGCCCCAAGCCCATCCAAGATGCCAGTTTTCTGCCCTTATAGAGACCGACAGAGAAGAATTTACACAGGAGAGGGCTCTTTCTGCACCCTGTGTCACCCCCTCCCTTTCTAGAAAGAGAGAGAAAGAAGAGAGAGAGAGAAAGAGAGAAAAAAAACATAATTTATCTGTGTATTATCAAGAAAGGCAGACACTTTAATCAGTCAGCTATGAAGTCAGTATTTCCATTCTTATCTGGCGGAGGAGTGGAAATGGAGAGCCGATAGTGCAGGGGAACCCATCGGTGGCGAGGAATGATAATGGGGAGCGAGGGCTCGCTATTGGACCGCTGTGTCAGCGCTATCTCCACCCATTATCAACCGGCTTATCGGCGCCCCCATCAGCCTAGCTGTAATGGGGCCAGTTCAACTTTCCACATTATCATACGACTAGGACCTGGTTGAGAGAAAGCTAGAGGTCTGACTGGAGACAGAGAAAGAGGGAGGGAGAGAGGGAGAGAGAAAGAAAGGGAGAGAGGGTGGGGTAGGGCGGGGATGAAAGAAAAAGGGAAAGAAGGAGAGATAGAGAGAGACGGAGAGTGAGACAGAGGACAGGGAGGCAGTCACAGGGTTATTGTTTATGGACAAAGAGCTCACAGAGATAGTACAAGAAGGCAGGGGAACGCAGAGAGGAAAAGGATTAAGAAGAAAAATATTTGAGATTGCTGCAAACTAATATAAAAATTCCACCGGCAGCAGTTTTGGAACATCAGATTCCTACACGACAGAATCCCCTCCAACTGGGGGAGTCTGTAAAGCTTAAATGGGAAGAGCGTCCGAGGAAGGTCGGGTCCACCGGGGGGTGTCAGCAAGGAGCCTTAATGCCTCACATGTGTAATTAAACAGTATGAGACTGCAGTGTCAAACCCGGGTTCAGGCTGTCAGCTTTACCATGCTGAAGCTTGACTCCCTCGCCTTTTCCATGGAAGTCAGCCCCTCTGCGACCTAAGATTCCCTTTTAAGCTCATTTTTCCGCATATACGGGACCAAACGCCAGATAGCCGTTCCGCATTTGGCCCTAACCTCTCGTCCTTTTGTACAGTTACCGCCCAGCTATTTGTCTCTGGCACATCGATATGCACCCCCCCCCTCCCAAGCAGTGACACTTCAGTCACATACTACTCACCGATTCTTCAGCAGATGAAGGAAAAATAAATAAGGAAAAGCTGACGTAAGATATTTTAAGACTTTCTTTGCCGAGGGGATTTGGATCAAAACGAACAACGGATTTTCGTCTTGTCTACAGGCAGAAGGCCGGTTCTGAAGAGACCTTTATAGGGTACAGAGGTCATACTGACAACAAGGACAGACGTTGGCTGCCAATGGACCAAAGAGACCCACATCTTCTCACTGGCAGTGAGGAATCTCCAACTGCTCTCCAGATTCCCCACTGACCCGATTCAAGGAGACATTAAATTCTCCATTATTAATAACAAGACAAGGAGCTGCAACCAAAACAGGTGACGTAAAACGGAAGGTCAATGTGCCAACCAATTTACAGGACAATAAAAACACCCACCTACACCTCCTGTAAAATATAGGGTAAAACTTCACAAATACAACTATCATAAAACACACAGATCCCAGTGAATCAGAACCCGCAGGGGATTAGCATAATGCTAATTAATACAGAGCCCACCTGACACTACAAGTGCCATGCCCTGCCCCTTTCTCTCAGGATACTACCCCCCCCCCCCACACAAGTCGTCTTTGACTGACAGGTTACTTATCAGCCAAAAAACACACACTCGCATGGTTTACACAAGCGCAAAGCAAACCCAGCTCTGAGATCACTCATAACACAATCTCTAATGAGTCATCCTGTACAATCCGGTGACCGTTTCAGGGAGAGAAAGGAGGGAGAGGGCAAGAGGAAGAGGCACAAAGGAAAGAGATAGAGACTGGGGGGGGGGGAGGAGGATGAGAGAAGGGAACGAGAGCGCGAGACAAGCTTGGCGAGAAAAAGAGAGTGAGGCTCGATGTCAGCTAACAGCCACAGACCAGCGACACTGACCACATCGCGGCGGAATCGTTCCACCGGCCCAGACCCACACAAAAACCCGACGTCCCTGAGCACAATCTCAAGTCTCCCCTTTGTGAGCCTTTGTTTTTGTCTCTCTGCTATTTAAGCCATGTCTCGTTCTCCGCAGAAGAAAAGAAAGTACTCATAATAGAGCCGCTTTTTGAAAGCACTCATTACGCTTTGGCTGCTATTCAAGACGAGGTGCGTATCGCTCAGGAAGGGCTATCGAGCCCACTGGCTTTTGTTGTGTTATACAGAATCTCAGATCTATTTTTATTTTTACACCCCCTACGCTCCAATTAGCAAAGAGACTCTCTGAGGTGGATGTATGACCTCTGGGGCAGGCCTCCACGGCCTATCTAGCCATTTCTGCGGGATTTGGCAATCGCCAGGCAGGTCTGCCAGGCAACAACATTTTACACCTAGGAGAAAAGACTGTAGACGTAAGAAATAGCGTCTTATCAAAGGCACCGGGTCCCTGTCATAACATCAGCGTTACACTCTGTCCTCGCGCTGGCTGTCACCCACGTAGCCCTAACAACCTTTTGCAGGCTTTCCAACCAATCCACCCCCCCCCACCCTCTCCAACTCCACCATCACCCCCAGGCAGACGCCACCTAAGCACACTCTAAATTTTATGGACTTGGAGTCACAAATAAAACACTCCCGGTCCTGACAGGTAAACTTGTATTTTCTCATTCCACTTGTTTCATCAAAAGTAAAAGAACCTTACCAGAGGTCTCTCTTAAAACTAACTCAGGAACTTCTAAGATAACGTCTCAGATTTTCAAGATACATTTTTAGATTTTGGAGATAAAGCTGAAAAATGAGGTTAATTTAACCCCCTAACCACCAACTCCGAGCAGAGGACAAGAAGCTGTGAAACACCCAAGTGTGTGCAAGTGTGTTTGTTCTTGTGCATGTGCAAGTGTGTTTGTGCCCCCCAGGGTTCCTATGCTAGACCACAGAGTCGCAGGCCAGCTGCACTGCAGGAACAGATGTTTAAGCGACGGGGTGATCCTGCAAATACCAGCACAAAGGCTGCAATGGAGTGGCCCTGAATTCGTAGCTGTGAATAGTTCACAGTATCAACCAAAATAATTCATCAGCACCTTCTCACTCATCTGTGCTAGTTGTACTTCATGTTGAAAACATCGAGTGTTCAAAAACAAAAAAGAAAAGCTTCAGAACTGAAAGTTAAGGGTTTGCATGCGAACAGACAACTAGCCCCTTGAGGCTGGAAGCTGCATCCCACTGCTTGCAGGATTGTTTTAATCTGTCACCATTTTAAATCGCCCCGATCGCCGAAAGGACTGTTACGGTGTTTTCAATAGACATAGGGTACACTGAAGATCAGAAACCAAAAACGCTGATGCTAATTCCCAAGAGGAAAAACGATCACGTTAACATAAGGCGATCAGCAGGATTCATGGTCAGTCAAAGCTAACAAACACTGTACCGGGCAAACAAAGTGTACAAACTGAGTGCTCGGAGGAAAATGGGAGGAACAGGAAGGAACGGCTCTCCATCAAGAGAACAGCGGCCTTGCTTTATCACACGCCATCTAATATCTTCAGCATAATCGTCACAATAATTCTGCTGCCGTAGCATGTTATTTTTCTCTCTTTTGATTCATGGGCATGCAACAGTTTTCTTTTAATGATAAAATAAACAGCAGACTCAAGATAATTATCGAGAGTGAAAAAGTCCCCGTAGTATCTTCCGTGAAATCTACAGTGAGTAATATGTGGAATTAGTTTTAATTAAATTAATCGACTACAATGGTCGTTAGGAGAAAATACGGGCAAAACTGCGGAGGGGGGGGAGCATGCATTCACACCTATCATCTAATTATACAACAACATTAATCACATTAAGCATGGAGCTCACTGGCACAGCTCAGGCGCACAACTCCCATGTGCTGCTTTGTTATTGCACTAAAGTCCCTCTCCTGCCTGCTCGCCTCAGATAAGAACTCTTATCGGACTTGGCGATCTCTATCTGTGCAGAGATCGGCCCGACGGCTTATCTAAAGTTCACATCGAGCTAAAAGCAGAACAAAGAAGGAAAACACACAGCCAAAAGCCACCATGGCGCTCCAGCTCCCTCTGCGACTATCTGTGCGCGAAGATTCGCCTTTCCTTGTTTGTCTCTTAAATGTGCACATCTGAAGACGAACAGCAGTGTGATATGTAACTATCACACGGCCAAAGGTCGACAGTGGGGTTTTTTGGGGGAAGGGGGTGCGTATGTAACTGAAACTGCAATCGTTAAAAAGTTTCAATCTTGTTCGCGATTATGGGATATCTCGGAATTCCCGAACAAAGTGTGACATCACTTTGGACGTTTACCCCTTACTCCGCATATTGACATCGCTTATCAGTGTTTCAGTCGCAGATGTCAGGAGGCAAAGCCGCCGCTATCTTCCCAGATCGGCCAAGCGACTTATCATTTCAGCAGATCTCACAGAGAAAGATGCTTTAATACGCATATATGGCTTTTTAAATTCTGTGTTCTTTCTACCCTTGCTCTTATCAGCTTAATCATGCTATTTTGATGCAACCAGCTAGTTTCAAACACAAAAAGATGAGAGCACCAACTGGGTATAATTAACATTCGCATTCCGTTGTAATCGGGCTGATCTGTTTCACGTTATCGCGCAAAGATCTCCACCCTCCCTATCCTGTCTAACATCTCAACTGCCAGAACTAAAAACTGGGAACAGGAAGCGCCGGCCGTATATATGAAAGGAATTATTATATCAGGGAGGGGCTGTTGATCTGTTGGCAAGATCTGGCTATCGGCACTAAGCAGAGCCTCCACCACGTAGAAACGCCGCTGCTCATTAGTGTCCCACAGCTATGGACCTTGACACGTGCTTCTGGGTCGCACCACCCCGCAATACATAGAGAACTGCGATTACAAGTCTTCCTCGGTGAAGAAGAAAAAAGGGAAAAACAGCCCGAATAGAAACGTATCTACAAAGTCGCAGTAAATCATGTGACAATGTAACTACCATCAGACAAGCAACACAACTGAGGAAATAAGTCATAACACGTGATAAAAAGTTGATGCCGATGACATCAGACTGAAATCCACAAATTAGTCTACTTTTTTCGGACAATAATTACAATTTGTTAAATATTCATATTGATCTACAAGGAATTAAGCGGTATTTTACGCATTACAAATAGGACACGTCATACTATCATTGTTTGTGTAACCCGCTATTTTTATTTATTTGCTTGTTTAGGCCTATATTATTATTACAAATACGTTTATTTCGTAATCGTAATCCCAAATCGTATTATTTCCTTGGTTTTGACCAGCAGTCACTGCTTTTATTAAGATGATAAGCAACGAAAGGAAAACAGCCCTTCTCCAATTTATTAAATTCGGCTAAACCGCAAAAAGTCCAGCATTAGTCTAAAACAAGTAATCGGACCTGGGAGCGCTAGAGAGGAGCATGGCCGGGAGCCACCTGGAATATTTATCAAAAGTACACTAGTACTATACCGCTCTTTTTATTTTGCTGGTAGATGATTGGGCAAATTCTCAAAAGTGAGAACATGAAACATATCTAGCATCCACACACACACACACACACATATGGATGGATATATATGTATATATATATGCGCGCGTCTCTCACAATCGTCCGGGGGCCCCCAACAGACTTCGATACAACAGCGTATGCTAATGTAATCTTATCAGGAGGCTTCTGGTTTTCTTTCTAAGAGTCGCTTTCTCCTTTTCCTCCCATTAATATATATTTTCTTTCTTTTTGAAAAGCCCTTTCAAACTCAACCTCCAAGTTATTGCTACTGTGTTTATCGCACCGAAGCATCTCTCCTGGAAGCAGAACTGAAACAGAGCCTGGCACCGGAGCAAAACGACTTTTCAGCTTTGGCGCTCCTTTTAACTCGGGGAAAAGCATTTAATATTACGTATAATTTGTATCAATTTTGAGATCGCACACTAGAGATAAATATTTGCATGTTTTAAAAACAGGAAGGATTTGTTAAACATCGAGGGTGAGTTAGCCAAGTGCAAAAATGAGTTACAAGGCAGGGGGAGAGAGTGGCGACCGTGCATTACAGAGTTAATGGGACAGATGAAAAAAGATCCAATTGTAATCCCTATCAGCGAGTGAAATCAGCACAGCGCGGCATCTGAGGGCCCCATCTCTGGAAACAGAACAGAAAAGCCAGTCTCGGAGCAGCAACAGACAGAAAACAAATAAAAAGATCCAATTTTAATCTTTATCTCGACTGAGATCAGATCGCTGCTTATCTGGGCTCCCATCGCCTTTCTCAGAGAGCAGTGCGTTTCCAAAACAGAATTAAACAGGAAACCATGGCAACGGTCTGCTGCATGTGGACACTACTTGTATTTAAAAAAGGAAATGTATTTTTAAAAGCAACAGGCCATTTGAAGAAATTAATAATCCGCGATGCAGCCAATGAAACGATTCAAACTTCATTACAGCCGTCATCATGACAACGGCTGGCATCGCCTACATTATTTTTGACACTTAATCTTATCATTTGCCAGAAGGTATGCACATGCACAAACATCTCCGCTGATTATATTTTCGAGAACACTCTATAGAAAAGGGATTTCTTATTTACAGTACCGATTACAGACTGATTAATGTTGATCCGAAGTGCATTCGACCCAGTTAACTAAGGAAAAAGTAGGAGCAAACGCTCGTTCAACACCAACACTTATTTCATATTGAGCATGTCTCAAAAGAAAGGCTTTAAAGAAAAACCAAGTGCGAATCATCAAAAAATTATGTAACGAAGCAATAGCTTTGCAAAAGAATGCAGTCAGAAATGTGTTATTAAAATTATAATAAGGGGAAAGAAATATTAGGCAAGGTCTTCATGTTAACTTTCTAGGTATCTACTCACGTTTAATCTGCCTGGGCTTGCTCTGTTTTCTTCTGGACATGATTGTTCCCTTTCCAATAGCGACGAAGCGCTCCGTCTACGGAGATCTAGCAGAAAACCACAGCCGTGTCCCGGACCGGAGATATCCACATGTCCTGCACTTTCTTAATGAGTGAATACGCTAGCTAGCCCGCTGACTACCTGTGGACACGCGAGCGCTGCGTACTTTCAGCTGCTTTAAAGACGTGCGCCTTCCCGTCCCTTCCTTCTCCGCTCCCCTTTAATGCTCGGGATTGCTGAGAGTGTGGCAGGTAAGCTCCCGCGGCTCGCCGCCGTGTCTGTCTTTACTGTTTCTTCTGATGCTTCGCGGCTGTTGTCACGCTCTTCAATCGTTTTCATTTATGTCACAATACCCCCGGTAATTCAAGCGCGCGGATCTGAATGGGAGCCCTGACACTCACACCCAGGCTATGGCGATCCGGGAGAAAGCCACGCCTCCCGTAACGCCCCTGGTGTGTGACGGACCCACCGTCTCCCGGATATGACGGCACAAGCCACGCCCACAGGCAGAGCATTAAATCTGTAGGCTTCGGAGCGCACATACATTTCCAGTTGTATAAATTCAATACAAGACACCCTGAAATAGCAGTTACTGTATTTTTTACTCATACGGATTACTTTTGACGATGGTTGTTCAAGGATACAATTCTTTTTAATTATTTTAATAAACAAGGGAGAAGCTTTCAGTCGAAAGAGCACGAAATGAAAAGCTTTTGTTTTAACAACTTCCCATTTTTTACTTTAACTGGGTTGCCTAATAAACGCATTTTTGTTTCTAATATCAGCATGTCTTCCACACAGACTACTGGCTGTTGACGTTATCACTAATTTGTTCCAAAAAACAACCCACTGAAAATAAACCGAATACATTAAAATATTTATCTGTCCAGCTGTCACACTCGTTACCAGCAAATACTCCCTAGATGTAACGACAGCATATTAAACACAAAAAGTGCAGTTCAGTTGTGTGGAGTCTGCAATGCACACTGCCACCTAGGGGCTACCAATCAGAACGTAATTAAATGGTCTCCTCTTGCCGCTCATGAGGTAGAGCGCAGCTTGGACAGGATGCCTGACCATCACAGGCTATAAATACACACGCGATACTTTTAGAGAAACGAGCTCACCTACATCGTACGCTTTCGTTTGGTGTGTATCGCATGTCTCGTTGGAAGAAAACATCGCACCCTGAAGAAACTCATACAAAGCGGGGTCCGGAAGCAAATTTCAAAGGTACGGGGGCACCTGTAATGAAATCATTCCACATCCAACACATATGCATAATAATACATGTAAAAAATAAAATGTGCACAGTAAAGGGGAAAATCACTGGCATTAAATCCATTATTATTGTAAATGTATGCATACTCAGTTAATTTTATGTTCCTTTCCTGAATTTCAGATATCAGGCACTGAGAATAAATACTTACTTTTCATATAGATGTTCTAGATGACCTGCAGATATCAAAAGCAATAATAAACATTAAGAGGGTTATTTAGAGAAATTGGCAAACTATTACCTGTAATTTTTTTGTGAATTTGCTAAGGCCTGAACAAAAACCATTGATTATATCTACACCTAAATATCCAAATTAATGTGTGACAATCTAATCCACAGGTAATAATCCACATCTGATTACTCCATGTCATAATTGATACTTTATTGATCCCCATGGGATTAGCATAATTAGCCTTTTCTTTAATTAAAATGCAGAATCGGTATACTGTACCTAACTGCACAAAGCTGAGCTTATACATTAACATACATGTTGGGCTCTGATTTCAGCTGTTAGCTGGGCATCACACGCTGAAGGGGGCACCTTCTTCAGCAGATCTGATACCTCTGTGCCAGGTGCGGGCCCTCAGTCCCCCCCCCCCCCCCCCAGCCTTCTAGCACTTCACACCTTCCTCACTTCCTCCACCCCCCTGTCACTCTCACAC
>JAODJW010000019.1:18764902-18783803 GCA_026777045.1 Hyperopisus bebe
GAAACCAGTGGCGATTGTAAGATTCCTAAAGTCTGAGGGCGAGTTTCTGTTGCTAGGACCAGACCGCACTTACACAATGCTGGTGCAGTATTTCCTAAAGGTTTGCACAATCTTGCATAAACATCTCGCAGCTGTCGTCTGCAAACAGTAGACAAGCAGTGCTGTTTGCAGGCGGACAAACGTCGCCGTGACGACGGCGCTGGAATGATGCTGGCTTTGTGTAATTGGCAGATGCTACCAGATGGATGATTACGGTCCGGCCAAGAACCTCATGACCATGTGCTTCACTTACTACCACATGGGTAAGCAGCGATGCAGTGTGTGTCCTGCCCTCTGCACGTGACTCATGTTCACGCTCCGCATGCCTCCGCGCTACGAGATGCTGAAAATCCACCTGCATTCCCTTTCGATTATGCTTCAGCCCAGATCATAAATCCCAGTCTCATGTTAGCTAGGCAGAATTCCTCAACTTGCACAGCACAACATGCTTTTTGTGAGTTTTACACACTCTTGTGAGAGTAGGATTTACTGTAGTTTTCCAGTATTCCTCCTTGGCATGTCTGGTTCTTTCTCTTTTTTTCCCAAATTTCTTTCTGATCAGTCATTCGATTGGCCTGAGTCACTCCTACTTTCCCCACTATTGTCAGCATCACCTGTGACCTTTCCAGGGAAGTCACAACTGTCCCCCACGGAGCTCCTGGAACGTCCGGCTGGGGGCATCGACTCCTACCTGCGCAGTGCCAACACCTGGCTGTCTGGGAAGAAGGACATGGCGGAGAGGCTGCTGAAGACCACCTCGGCCAGGAGCGACGTCAAGGGCTTCTTCGGCGGTCTGGAGAGCAAGCTGAGGAGGCCGTCTACCAGCACGAGCGAGTGAGGGACTCGTCTCTCTGCGTCTGGAGACAGTGCTGTGCAGCCGACCACAGAATGGACAGTTTTTCGTACATCATTAGTCTTTTTCCTTTAATTTAATCCCAAGTACCATGTGATTGTTACATCGTCATTTTTAAAAACCTTTTCATGAAAAGGATCAGTTTCAGATGCTCAAAAGTAGGTAGTTTTTAGGAAATGTATGATAATACGTAGATGTATTTACCCTTTAACAGTACATCTATTACATTTCCTCAATGAAGCCTGTGACTGACATGGTTGTAGGTTTTATTATAGGAGAAGCTGAGGCAGATGCTTATACTCTTTTAGCCTGATGAGCTTGTGGGCCTCACAGTGGTCGCGCTCCGCCTTACGGGGGTCCCCAGGATCGCTGACGCTGGCAGCGGCACAGAGTGCCGACCGCTCGCTTTTTCCACACGCGCTGGTTCTGAAGTTTGCGCTCATTGTTTCTCTGCTCAGGGAGGCCAACAGCCCGGCGGGAGGGGAACCCCAGAAGCCCGGTATGTCACCACGGGGTTTCCTCTCGGTGGGTGGTGGGCAGCACCCGCGCTGGAGCTGTCATGGGCTGCTCATGGGTTTCACCCCTTTCCTCACCGTCCCTCTAAATTGGATAATATAAATCTACCGATTATAAATCGGGGTTGCTCAACTGGAGGGTTGAAACCAGACTGAAATTTAATCCTTACCATGCGATGCCCCCCCCCCATAAATTGTATTGTTGAGGACCCCAAGCAAGTCCCACCTCCCCCTTGGAAATATTTGCGCAATATTGCCATCACTGCTCCAGGGATTTGGGTTCGATTCCCGCTCCGGCTCTGTGTGGGCAGTCTGTGTTCCTCCCTGTGTGCGCCCCACTCCCCGTTACCTCCTGTGGCTCATAGATGGACATTTCAGGTCCGGAAAGTAAAAATCCAGGCCAAGATTTTGTTCTAACCAACCACTGATGTATGAAGAGTCACAATCACAGAGTATTCAACCGGTTGGTTGAAGCAAAAGCTTGGTCTGGATTTTTACGGCCCCTCTGATGGGATTCTTCCCACAGTCCAAAAACAGGTGCTCTGGTGAATTAGCATCCCAAAATGGTGCGATTATGAGTGTGCCCAGGGATAGACTGACATCCCATTCAGGGTGTCCTGTGCGTGCATGCGTGTGTGTGTGTGTGTGTGTGTGTGTGTGTGTGTGTGTGTGTGTGTGTGTGTGTGTGTGTGTGTGTGTGCGTGTGTGTGCCACCCTTCAGTTCTCCTCCTGCTCTCCTTCTGCTCTCCTTCTGCTCCATGTCTTCCCCGTTGTGGGCAGCTGTCATTTCGCAGGCCGTTTATCGCAGTGCTTAGCCTTGTTCATCCAGTGCGCACTGCGCCTGCTCTGAAGGGGGCCACTGCGTGACTCAGCAGGTTAGGGCGCTGTGCCTGAGATCGGATGGTTACCGGTTCAAATCCCCGCGTTGGCGGTTTGGTTTCGTCATCGGGCCCTTTAGCAAGGCCCTTAATCCCCAGTCGCTCCAGGGACTGTCTGTCCCTGCTTTTTCAATCGTACGTCGTTTTGGATAAAAGCGTCTGCTTAATAAATAACAAGACATAAGGATTAAGTGACTCATCTGCTTGCTCACTCTCCCTGTTGCCATCTCCAGAGTCACCTGACGAAAAGAAAGGGGAAAAGATCTATCTCTATACACACCTTAAGCAGCAGCCCATCTGGTAAGACTGGCCCTCTCGTCAACCTCATGTAGGGATGTAGGTCACGCTTGTTTTGTAAGGGAGCTGTACTGACAGCACTCTTTACAAAGGAGATGTATTGACCACTGTTGCCCTCTTAAGGTGGTGTAGAAAAGCCCCGCACCAATCAGGTTAAATTCATATTGTAATGGTACGGTGCTTCCTTAAACTCTGTCTTTACTACCCAAAGGCACACTCTGAGGTTCTGGAATGCCGCGTTCTTTGACGCCGTCCACTGCGAAAGGAAAAAGAGGTCTCCCACGACCAGGTGAGTCCGCCGAGGCACCAGGACCGGTTCCAATGGACCGAAAGGTTTCCCAATAGGACTGTCGAGCGGATATCGGGTCGTCCTGTTTTAAACTCAAATCCGACTGTAAGTCTCTGTTTAGACTCTGTGAGCGTGATTTGCTCGTATTGATGCTCCACAGGGTGTAGTGAGGTCAGGGCTATGAGTGATGACAGGTGAGGTTCTGTGAAGCTTAGAGGTGTCCAGCCACACCACCGAAGACCCCAGGGTCTGTAACGTCCCTGCCATTCTCTGGTGCCACTCAATGGAAAATGACATTTAAGCCCAACGATGTTTTCTTCTTCCCAAAAATCAGCTTCATCAGCTATTGGTTGCTATTAATCAGCTCAGCTATCGACCATCTTCCCCATTGGCTGACTCTGTGGCCTTCCGTGTGATTGGACACCCCCAGTATGCTCTGTATTAACGTGTGTATTAAAGTGTAGGAATGTCAGTGTTGGTGTGTCTAGTAGAGGTTCGCTGTTCGTCAGACTGTCGTTTCGCCAGACAGCGGGAAGTGCCCCCCCTGCTGGCGATCTGTCGTCATTGCCGACGTCTTGTCGCACTCTCTCTGTTCCTTTTCTCTCCTCCGCTCTCCGCATGCATCTTTAATCCTCTGTTTCCCTCTGCCCTGCTGCCGCGGCAGGCGGACGGCCGAGGACGACACAAGCGAGAGGTCTGTCCTTCACTCTGTCTGCTCCCCTGGACCCCCACTAGAGGGAGATGGGGAGTAGGGCCAGTAAATTCAGAGGCGGGGCGGGTGGTCAGACCTTGGGATGCTCTTTTATCAGTGCGGGTCCTACTGTGCTGTGGTGTTCGGACTTTATTCTACCTGAGCAGTAATTGCTTATCGGGCTGGTGCCCCTATTGAAGGCACCCCCTCCCCGATTTAAAGTCTGTACCTGGAAAACGTGGACCCCCACCCCCTATGGAGAGCCTCCACCATCAGGATGCAGACCAGTGGTTCCCAGTCCTGGTGCTGGCGTGCTGTTAAATGTTCAGGTTGTCCACGTCCCTTTCACTTCAGCGCTGGGCACACGTGAGTGCGTGAGAGCATGCTCAGTACACCGCTATGGAGAATGCTTCACGCCGCTGTGTCATGTGATCCTCCGCGCCCAGACTCCATGTGACTCCTCTTCCACCCTGTGCAGACATCCCAGGTCCGCTTCCTCAAGTCTACTCCTGGGTCCTGATGCCATGCCTAACATGCATACTAGAGTAGTTGATTGATGGAGATAGATGCAGTTTAATTTGCACTCCGTCATCTTTTTTGAGCGTTGGCTGTAATTAACGTTAGATGTAAGCTAGTAGCCCAGTCAGGGTAAGTTATTGAATTGTCACTTGAGCAGGAGGCCCTTGTCATTTGTCATCTTCCTTCCCATTCTGGCAGGCTGATCAAATGGGGGCGCCCCCTGGTGGCCATTGAGCCCTTAGTAGCTGTTTAGTTTGCCTATGCCTTGGGCTGGCCCTGCATTCGAGCATCCAGTCTTGCGTAACAGTGTAATCTTGTGTCCACAGCACATGTCAAAAAGCCAACCGCAGTGTATCCGCTTGTGGTTTATCATATATGCATTATGCTTTGTGGTTTTGTGGAAGCCATGTTGGAAGATAAAAACGGACCTGAAGAGGCCCAGACAGGAAGCCTGTGTGGGATTGTTGTGGCGCAGAAATAACAAGCTGTATGGAACGTTCTGCTGCATGCTGCCCGTTCTTTCGTTTTTGGGACCATTGCATGATGGTTATTTTGGCTATAGCCCAATGCATGATGGGTAACGGTTCAGTCTGCAGCATGTTTACTGTTCCCATTAATGAACCCATCCAAATGGGAATTTCCTGTTTGGAGTCTGACTGTCATCTTTGCTTAAGGGACATTCTGCTATTGGTATTTTGTGTGTTAACATCTGCCCATCATTTGGGAGAGTATGTCATAACATTTAGTTAAGTGCTGGGTAAAACTCAACCACTGGTCTTAAGAATTGAACCTTTTGACTCTGGAGAAAGGAAGCAGTTTTGTGCATTTACATTTCACTTACATTAGGGGGCAGTGTGAGGCAGAACTTGAGTAATGTTCAGGGATGAACTTGTGGTGTGAGTTTTAAGTTATAAACCCAGATTGTCTGTATATGATAGAAGACTAATGGATTGCAGTGTTAATCTAAGCATGCGATCTTGTCCCTTGGTTCACGGTGCAGGTGCTTACGGATTCGTTTTCTTTCAGTGTATGTATCTGAATAGGGACCTTGTTATATGGGATACCAGAGGAAATTCACTGAGGTGTCAGTCATGCTCTTATAGACGCCATTACACCAAGCAAAACTTCATGCAAACTATGAGCGCTGCTTCCTCCTGACGGCTGATGTCATAGATATTCCCTCCAATCAGAAGGAGGTATTTTATAATGTGGCTGTCTGTTCCCCTGGGTCCTAGCTTACCACAGTTGTTCAGGCTGTTGGTGCCTTACAGGTTTAGATGGGCATGATAGGGGAGGCAGGGAACCTGTGGTAAGGTCGTTATAAATATTTCGACCTCCACCCCCAGACATCTATATATCTATCTATATGTCTTATGCTCTGTTAAACTGCAGGTCCACCTCCTTAAATGGAAAGAAACGTCCCTTTGATTTACAGCCCCGCCCCTATGACCTGTCACATGGTTATAGATAGTATGGAAGATGCTATGACTGACAACTCCCACCCCCCAGTGCCCCGCCCCGTCATGTCCTACCTCTACCAGTACAATTATCTCTCTGCAGTCAAGTTCACTAATCTGATTAAGACACCCAGTCCGTGCTGGGAACAAGCAGGTTTTGCTTAGACCAATAGGTGTCTTTATTTTTGTAGTTTTTTGTCACCCCATTGACAAGCAAACAGGAAGTTGTCATTTTGTAGCGATATTTCAGTGTCCATTTAGATGGATAGCTGATTTTGGACGAGTCAGTGTGATTTCTCCCATTTATACAGCTGGATATCTAAAATCTCTTTGAATTTTTTTGGGAATCTGATTTCTTTGTGAAATTGGGGTACGAACTGGACTGTGGACTGGATGACCTGACACCCAAATGCCAGAACACGTGGGCTTTCATGTGACTTTGGAATGGGTTTGTTTTTCACATTGTACATATAATTTTCCAGGCTGTGCTGTGCATACCCTGCTCTCCATGATAGCCAGGGAACCCGGACACATTCAGAGTGTTGTTTGTTTGTTTGTTTCTCCCTCATACATCCCTTAACCCCGTGAAGCTGAATGAGTAGCAGATTACATGTGTTTATGCGTCCTGTAAAAAGGCTTTTCTGTTACTGCATATTTGCTTACATTTTAGTTCTAGCGGCCAATGGCAGCACCATCATCAACTGCTGCTTTATGGCTTTTGCTAAGAAAATCGGGGGAAGTCTCTTTTCCCAGTCGTAGCTCAGCTGATGCTACATGCTGCCTTTTCGCCGTCCCAGGGAGAAGTGGTGTCACATGACCCAGGAGGAGCGAGACGACAGCTCCAGGTTCAATGAGAACATCACCTTCGGGCAGCTTGGGTGAGTGACCAAGTCGTAAGCTTGGCTTACCCCGGGCCTCCAAGTTACCAAACAGTTAGCAAACTGGTATCTAGCAAGTTTTCATACTATTTAATACCCTTTTTGTTTTAAAAAAGAGCCTAGTAACTAAGCTTTTTACATGAACTCAAATTTGAGTTGCTGTCAAGCTATCAAACCTCCCCAGCCCCGTTAGATAACCCTGTGGCCCAGCCAACATTCATGAGCTGGGGCTGGGTCTGGTGAAAGGGTTTTGGGCTGAGAGAAGACAAGTGGTAGTTTTTGTTGCATGAGAATGATTGACACATACTTAACCAGGTGGTTAAGATATTTTAAGACACACAACTTATTGTTCTGAATGAAGATGCTTAGTGCAAAGTGCAGATCTGAGGGTTTCACATCACTGGTGTTTCGTTGACCATTTGTCTGACTTTGAAGCCAAAATATCTGAGTTTGGCCCCATTAGTGTTGCACTGAGATGCAGACCTCACTGCACTGGAGAGTTAAGGATCTACCAAACCAAGCATCATCTGTTTGGTCTATGTCACTCAGCTGACGTTATGTCTGCCTGTGCCCAGCGTGTACCTTTCTGGAATCCTTTTTGATCTCACGTGAATCTTCATCTTCATAAACCATCGTTCCCGTTCTCAGGACGTTCACCCATAACATGCTGGCCTTCGGACTCAGTAAGAAGCTCTGTAATGATTTCCTGAAGAAACAAGCAGTCATCGGTAACTTAAATGAAGGTATTCCGGCACTTATATGTCAACCTGCCCGCACACTTTTATGTGAACTTGCCTCTACTGTAACTGCATAAATAACATTTTCACGCTTCCAAACCAACTGAATCCTGCTTCAACTGTGCTAACTCATGAATCAAACATGCTCGGTTAAATAAAGCACAATCACTCGATTTCTCTATTACCCTACAACACTGAAAATGATTCTGAAGAGATTTGTTGCCGCCTTATTTGCAATTTATTGAAATCTGTAACTGATCAGAAATTTGTAAGTAGGCTTTGATTTTTTTTTGTTTTTTTTTTGTTTTTTTTGTTCTGTCTACCAGAGCAGTACAAGCTTCTGAGTGACCACATAGAGCAGATGGCAGTGGAGTGAGCAGCTCAGCTTGGAGAACCAAACCTGTGGATGATCCTACAGCTTTGCTTCCATTAAACCCTGAGATTTCCCCTGATGCACCTTCAGCTAACCTCTGATTCTTCTTTAGTCCAGCCTGCAGGTTTTCTCCTGACCTTGTTCTTCTAGCTTTGCCTCACTTAACCCAGCCGATTCCTCTCTGATCCAGCTTTGCTTAAACCTTCAGCTCTCACTGGTGTTCATATCCAGATAGACCAGGCTACTAGGTTATTTCTCCAGAAGGTCCTGTATCTTCCATCCAGTTTCCCAGGCTCCAGTTGTGCGCTCTCCCTGCAGTGCACCCCCTGCAGTGCACCCCCTGCAGTGCACCCCCTGCAGTGCACCCCCTGCAGTGCACCCCCTGCATGCCCCCAGTAGGGTCATCCAAAGACACTGCATGCCTCTGTGTACCTTGATATACCACTAACACACCCCAGAACCATATCTACAGGCGTGTTCTGTGACTTTCCGTACATCCTACACAGTCTCACTCCAACGGAGCAGTAGCAGGTGTATAGCTGACCAATGCAAAGTCTAACATTAGCAGTTAATCCAGTGTGTCGTGCTGAGATTGACAATGATTGGTGTTCCCCAGGTCAGATACTTTACTGGGAGGCCAATGAGAGGGTCAGATAAGCAGGTCCCTCACACTAAAACCGTTTGAGTGTCCTGGGTGATAATACACAGCATCAGATGGTAAATTATTTCATTTTTTGCTTTGATTCTGAGCTTTCAGATCTTTGCGGCACTGGGGTGACAAGCGCATGTGGTTAAAAGTGCCTTTAGCGTACCTGAAAATAGACGTCTTGATGTTGTGACAGGCCCATTTTTGATACTGTAACTAGGGGAGTAACTGCATTGTGTGGTGATTGTAGGCTCCCAATGATGCCATTGTGCATGCCCGTCAAAAACTTCCGCAATATATACGAAGTGTGCATCGTTTTGACATTTTCTTCACGAGTTTAGAAAAATTCTAAAGCACCGTGGATGCTGTCACATGGTTTCCCGACACTGGGAGAGAGGGAGCACGAGATGACGTAGTGTAGGGTACAACTGTGTATCTGCCGCAGGGTGCCATAAACAGAGGGAAAGTTAGGATGATGCCAGGAGCCTCTGACTGACAGGGGCCCTAAAAAATCTGGAACGTAATCGGATCAGTCTGCGTTGGGGGCCCGGTGTGATAGGCTTTCATGGGGTCCGGAATCTCTAGCAGCACCCCTGATCTGCAGAGACTTCATCACCGATTGAAGGAGCAGTGCTGCATTGCAATTTGAACCAACCGTGACTCGGGGGTAACTTAAATGTTCTTACCTATGCAGTCCACCAGGGGGCAGTCATTGCACATTGGTGGTCCAGTTTGCAAATTGCTCCTTTCAATAACCAGAATTTTAACTTGAGACATTGCATCTCTAAAACGTTTGTCAGACAAATTCTGTATTTGCCCACATGTGGGAATTTAAGGCACTGAGATGCCTTGTACATGGAGGTTATAGTTTTAAAGGCTGAATTATCAAATTATACATTTTAACCTGACGATTCCTCGTGACAGAAAAGGGGGGTGCATTTCCTTTATGGATTCATTGTCAAACTTGTGTATATATGTCCTGATGTATTGCAAAAGCCATTTTTTGCTGTGAAACTCCTTGTTTCCCAAATACTGTTTTGTCAATGTGACTGTAGGAAGTGTTCGCTGTGAAACAACAGATTGACAGCTACTGCTGACATGCAGGTCCCTTCAGAAGGACATGCCAGACTATCACATCATCTACGACAAAATGACAATGCAAGAGGGCAACTGTGCGCATTAATCAGTGTGAGCAATAAGCCTTTCTTTCTGTGAAGGCTGGCATAGTGGGCTCAGGGCCAAGAAGGGACCATGTGAAATTAAAATACAAAACAAAGGAACCTAAAATATATATATTTTCTGCCTAAAATACTGTATAGCAAAGTGTTGAATGTATATCACAGTTAGCGGTGTTTTAACTTGTAATTTGTTGCAGTGTTTGAATTGTCCAGTTTCCCGTGATTTTGCTTGTGTCCCATCGTTGTGTGACTCATCAGTCCTGCCTGGACCCTAACCCCCCCCCCTCCCTTGTGCGCCCGGATGGTGTCTCACATTCTGTGGTCGGTGCATGGGATTGTGGGAAGGTCGGGTTGTTGAGATGCTCCAAACAGCGGAGGCCGAAGCACCGTTCCCGTGGTGGTACCGACCGGCCTGTTTGGTTGTAACAGGAAGTGAAGCAGTACATTTCGGACTTGGCTGCCCTTTTCACTATGGTGACTGGAGAAGCCTTTTATGTCATGAAGTAATGACCTGCATGGATGAGTCAAACCGAGTATTCTCATTGTGTCAGTGAAGATGTAATACATGTCGTCTTTAGAATAAGTATTACAAACCTTGAAATTAAAGTATTTTGTGATGTAAAGTTGCTGTCTTTTTTTGTTTATTTTTGAAAATAGGGTAAACCCCTTCACCCTGTGATCAGCTGAGTAAACTTCTAAAGCAGGGTGGGGAACCTAAACCATGGAGAGCCGGGTGCAGGTTTTTGGGATGACTTCGCAATCAGGAACCCACTTGAATCGGAAAAAATGAGTCAGCGAGAAGTCCACACAAAAATAATTACACCTATGCTCTGTATGTACCTGCGGTCGCACACAGCTTGCAAGGAACACAAAGACCTGTTTTTAACTCCATACAGGAAACCCTGAACCTGATATATTGAATCTCCTCCTGCCTCCTCACATACTCAAGCAGGTGGGCCATGAGTTTAATGCGAGACGGCATCGGGCTGACAGGTGTGCGGTGATCAGACCCAACGCTATGGTCTGTGGGTGAGTGTGGGAGCTGAGCGATCACAGGGTTAGGAGGTGTGAGTCTGCGATCCTTTGTGCCTCACTTTTCCCACGAACTCACACAGAGTTGACCTATTTACTGCCCTGTGACTTTGCACACAGGGGACGCCCACACGCACACGCACAGGCACAGGCCTGGGTGCTCAGATGTTCATCAGACTGCCTCGCCTCCAGCTTCAGCCCAGACTTTTGGTTTTCTTTACTTGATGACTAGCATGTATGTTTATCATGACTAAAATCCTGCTGTTTATACTGTGTATAGACAGAGGACAGGAAACGTGCCCCCCCCCCCCCCCACACGCACACACATTTGCCTGGTTTCGCTGACTCGCCCAGTTGCCGTTGGCTTTTGATTGAAGCGGCATGTTCCGTTTTTGTCACGGAAAGGGCAGTCAATGGCAGCAATGGGCAGTGTCAGTAGTGGCAATTTTTTTTTTTTTCCCTCCTCTGGTCCATTCCCACGGAAACTACCAAGCGGGCACACGTGATTGGTCAGGCCGGGGCAACTGTTTGGGTCTGCAGCCTATCCTGTTTTTACAGGGGAAGGCTCCACCCACTGGCAGGGCTGTAAATTATTCTCATACGGCCACCCAACACACGAGCAGCCTGCGGCCGCTTCACTCACGCCCGCCCTGACGTCCTCCTCGTCCCTTCCCTCAGGGATTGATACCGCCAGCATGTGATAAGCTTATATCCCCAAACGGACCTATTTAGGCACGGACGTGATCCGCAGCGGTGCAATATGGAAGTGTTTAAGGATCCCGGCGTGACCTGCCAAATCGCTGCCATCCAACTGCTTGGATGTAAATAAACAATCCTCACACCCACTGCGTACTGATTGATCACGCAGGAATTAGCTGGGAAACATGAGGCGGCCGTGTTGGCCACAGAGATCCACGTGTCCCACTAATTAACCCCAGAAGTGCCAGAGAGAGTGACATTAAACAAGCGCGGTGACCTTTTTCCAACTCGCTAGGTCTTCGAGCGAATGTCTTGGAGACATACAGGAAAGGTCAGCGTTAACCGCACTGTTTAAGCGTACAGGTGAGACATCAACATAGTCACATGTCTGTTGGGCCCTTGAGTGAGGCCCTTAACCCCCAAAAATGCTCCAGGGGCCCGAATAAATAGACTGACCCTGTGCCCTGACCCGAAACTTCACTCTCAACGGTATATATGTGTGTGTATCACTTACAAAGGAGAGCATGATGGGATATGCAAGAAGAAGCATTCCAGAGTACCTATACTGAGCAAATGGCAAATGAAGCACAATTTTATTCCAGCTTGTATGGCAATGATCCGAAACGCAGCCAAGCTGCTACGAAGCAGGCCGGTACAGATGTGTGTGACTCAGGACGGCCACGAAGGCAGTCCACATCTGATGGGTCATCTGGCCCTTTAAGAAGCAACCACAAAGGGTGATTGAAAGACCCAGTACTGAATTTAAACAAAAATCCACTTCTGGAAACTAACAAACGCCAGTTTGGCATCAGTAACGTCGTCTGCATATTGCAGTTGGAAATTCAGCTGTGTCCCTAGTCTGCTGACCCAGTACCTGGCTGTAAATGGTCTGTAACAGATTCATCTCCTCATCTGCTGGGCCTTTGGAGGTGTTTGATATCTGGATTTAGATATATGGGAGACCTCCATCCTTGGCTGAACCTTTCAAAGACCCAGCACATTACCTGCTTTTCATGCCAAGCCTACAAGTGTCCTAGGAGGATATATATGTGGGGTTTCTCACGGCCAAGGGAACGCCGAGTGCTGAAACTCTGCCCGGGATGGACATGAAGCTTTCATTCACTTCTCCAAAGCTGCGTTCCTCGGCCTGTTCCTCGGATGCTCGCTGTGTGGACGTCCTGGCAGGGAGCTGGGAAGAAGGAAAACATGGAGCGACTGTGGGTCGCCGGGGACCGGATTGGGAAACACTGCCCTACCGTATTAACGTAGAGTCTCTGAATGCGGAGTGCTCGTCTGTTTCATGAATTTCCTTTGTGTTCATTTCCTATTTTCTGTGTCACACTGGTTCTTGAGCAGCACTAGTCGAAGCCCGCACAGTGCCATCAGTGCCCCTTGACCCGAAACAAAGTGAAAATGGTTTGCTAAGTCGGCCCCCCTCAGACGATGGTGCCTAAGGTGGCCGCCCATGTCGCCTAATGGGTCAACCAGCGCTGTTCTCAAGTTTAAGTCTCAGATTTCTAAACCCACACATCAATTTTCCACAAATTCACACTCTCAGGCACGAACACAGAACATTTGGACTTGAACGCTCCTGAAAACATTCAGTAGGCTCGAGACTGACTTGGCACTTTGTCTAAGCTCAGGTTTGTTGACTCTGCACTGAAATGCGTGATTAAAACATCGATCCATCCAACTGCCAAATACTAAACCGGTGGGGTGGGGGGGGGGGTTGGAAGGAATCCCAGGCAGCACAGGACAAAGTTTAAGCAGGAGGAAAAGGCTTACATCACACCAAGGGCGTAGGATTGGGCCCAACATTGATAGGGACTAAATCAGCTCTGAACCTCCCCTAAACACACATGTTCCTACAGGTCCCACCCAAACTTCACCCTTGCATGACACACAAAGTGTTGTTTGCTGCTACTGCAATATGTGACTCTTTGTGTCCTTGAGACCTTTACTGTGGCAGGACTCTTCAGGGAACATTCCCACACATTCATCGTCTCTGTTAATACTTATATGTAATATCTTGTAAATATCTGTATTCTGTAATTTTATATTATTATACTTCTTTTTCTTATTATATAGCTACATTTACGTCAGAACAAATTCCTCAGGCATGCAAATGCCCTCGGTGAAATAAAGTGATTTTGACTGATGATACAGATTAATTTACTAGATACTTTTATCGAAAGCAATGCACAGTTCAGAGACAGGGCCAGGGCCAGTCCGATTGGAGTTAGGGGCCTTGTCCAGTGGCCTACCAGTGAAATGACCCTGGCAAGCCTAGGATTCGAACCAACAACCTCCCAATCACGGGCATGGCGTTCTGACCCGCTGAGCCTCACACAGCCCAGTTTGTGTTTGTGGAGCCTCCTATGTATAAATCTCCCCAGCTGTTTGCTCGCTGGCTGTCACGCAGACACGCACCCCAAAACTAAGCCCCCTCCCCACCCCCTGCCCTTCCTCTCACCTTCCTTACACTGAGACCCCAGCTCCCTGACTCAGGGGCCAGACAGCGTGTGTGTCCAGCCCCGGCAGCCTTCTATAGCTACAGCTCGCCACACACGGGAGAGACAAACAGAAACGCAAGGACATGTAAACAGGCTGGGGGCCGCAGCTGTTCCCCCCGAACACACACGCGCGCTGATGATATGAGATCAATTACAGCCCTTTTGAGCTATTTTTAACATTGAGCCTAATATCCTGGTTTACTGGCTTAGCATGAGAGTTAACATTTGAAGCAACAGCAAAGCGGAACAGTAAATGAGCTCAGTAAACAGGATTACTTGGAAATAGATTTAATTTCAGGTGACATTTAACAATCTTACACTTATTTTTTAACATCTGCTTGAGGTTTTCGTTAATCTAAGTAGCAGACCAATATTGGCAATAAATGTATGGGAGTGGTGATCATACGTGTGTGTATGTTTCTTCCGTGTTTGATGTGACACTCTACTGAAATTTCAAGAATAAATGTCAGGATTCCTTAAGAAGAAGGACATTATGATAAAATCAGAGTGCAACGTTTTGCATAAAGAAAGCAGGAAAAGCCTCATAACCTAGGTCCAGCAGAACCAGGCTTCAGAACTGCTGTCCAAACATATTGTGGCTTCCTGTTCTTTTTAAGATCTGTTTGCTGAAGATTTTCCAACACAATTACATCAACCAAAGAAAATTCCAAATCGCACATGTCAGCTCTGCACAGAAACAGGAGGATGAGGCACACACCACCCAAAAAAAATAATAAGAACATTAAAATAATTAAGGAAATAAATATTTACACAACAAAGACAACATACACATTGTTGCCTAATCAATATATGGTTAAAACAAATGCCAACAGCTTGTTAGATAGAAAGACTCAACAGCTAACCAATATGCTCCTTGTCACGTATTGCATACATTCAAAGGGAGTGGGGATTTCCTCCTAAATAAATTCCAGTGTCTAGCAATATGACATAGATGCAATAAGGTCTGCTTTACGAGTGGAGAGCGAAACCTCTGATGGAATCACACCAGACAGAGGTATCGTAGCCTGGGTCCTGAATGTATCATGGCAGTTTTTGAGAGTAATCTAAGAATTTGGGTTTTCTGCTTCAGTGCAATAATGTTCTGTGAAGGATCAGTGGATGAGTCATAGCGAACCAGCCCCTGCATTTCTCGCCATGAAGGGCCATAAAGCTTTATGAATCTGAATAACGAGTATCTGTGGCAGCTGTCACGTGCCGTTGGTTGAAACATCATCAGGGTTTCACCAATTCAGTTGGTTGATAGGCAGTCCAAGTAAACTGGTAACCCCATTTAGTGTGTATGCCCTGTGATTGGCTGGTGATCCTACATGGGGCAGAATTTGGGGGGGGGGCCTTGCTGGTCTCAGCTTTTTTTTTTTTTTTTAAGTAACAAAATACATAGGTCAAATGACATCTCTCCAGACCATTTATATAACAGTTTCAGTTAAAATATTATAATCTATAATAATACAGGCCTAAAATATTTTATATTTGGCTGATCAATCTGCCCGCCCAATACCCGACCCTTGATAGGTGAATTTTACCAACAGTGTTCCTGCTACTATCCTGATTGGTGAGTTTTGCTGCTGGCATCCAAGGCTTTGATTAGCATTTAGCATAATATTAAGACTTTGATTAGCATATTATTGATCCTCCATTGTTTTTAATTCCCCCTCATTTCTCTTTCAGCTCCAAAAAAATACTTAAGGGGGCCACCTCCCCATATCAGCCTAGGGCCCCCACAGAGGTTGGTTCCTGGTTCCTGGTTCCTGTATGAGCCCACCACATGTCACCATTATAAGGCAGCTGCAGACAAATTCAACCCTGTCATTCTGGTTGTTTCTGACATGGCTAATGTTGACAATGCAAATATAGACCAAAGCTTTATTGTAGCTGAAACTCCCACCACAATTAAACAAAACTCATCGCATAGTGCATGAGGTGGACACGGATGGGAGTTACGTTTTTGTTTAACTTATTTTCTTTATAATGTGATTAAAGGGAAAATAATATAAATAAATAAACGCTGGAGGCACCGATGATGAATAGCAGATCGACGCCACTCTGCTTAGCTCTGCATTAAGTACACTCGCTCATCCACACACGTGGGCGGAAGAGGCGTGTGCGTTTGCACATGTGTGTTTTAGACGTGTCGACTGGTGCATCTGGCGGGATGATTTTGTAAAGATCCTCACAGCCCGTGGCCTGTTTAAAGTCGCATTCCAGGAGACGGGGGCCTGATTAGGCGTAATGCTTCTCCTCAGCATAGCCGTCAATCTTCATCGTCGCCTCGTCATGCCTCCCTGGTGCTGAGGGCCTGTTTGCACAACCCAGGTTCATTTGCCGAGCGAGTGAAAACACATAATAAACACGCAGATTAAAACTATTTGAAGTCCCAGGTTTAAATGACACTATTTTGTGCCTTGTGAAGGTACAACTGTAAATTGAGTGAGAAAAATGAAACACTTCTCATTCGTTTGACCAAACAGAATGTTTCTCATACTTCCAAATGTTTGTTTTAAACCTTGATTCATATTTGAAAATTATTTATTAAACCAAATTCTTCCACGAAAACCATCTTAGAAAACTTTCTTGCCAGTTTAAACCTCCTGAATCTACTACCCTTTTGTGCTGAAACTATTACTATCTACATTTACTAACTAAATACTATGCATCCATTTATCAATTCCTCCATCCATCTGCCCATCCTTTGGAGGGTGTTTGTAAAAATATTCAATAAATAAATGTTATTTAACTGATTATTTAAATTACAGTTTAAATTGTCATTTAAATGATTATTTAAATTATAATTTAAATTGTTGTTTAATTATTTATAAATATGACATTTAAATGATTATTTAAATTATAATTTAAATTGTAATTTAAACAATTATTTAAATAATCATTTAAATTGTTATCTAAATGATTATTTAAATTAGACCAGCAACCATTAATATTATCTGTCAAAATCACCCATCAAACTCAGTAGGCGGGCACTAAACAAAACCTAACATCTAATTGGGTGCATTGCAAACTAAGTCACAACAGATTGATCTCGCCTTCTCAGATGGATTGTTATTTCTGTCCTGGGGCTGTATTACAGGGCTCCTGACAGAGGCAGGGGGAACCAGGTCAGTTGTCCGCAGACCCTGGGTCAAGGGGGGCCCAAAAGGGCCCTCTAATCTTTAAATAATCTGCTGTAATAAATTGTCAAGGATACATGTTTGTAAAAACTTTATATTGTATTTTTGTATCACATAAAAGCTTGTTATTTTTATCTTCCTAATTTTCCTTGACATATTTCCTTGAAATTTTCATCCTTCCTCCCTACAATGCAAAAAAATGGTTCGGTCTGCTGTTTTAGTGCTGTGTTCTTTGTACGGGGATTAGCAAGTTATCTGGATTTAATTGTTGACAATTTGACAAGATCGCAGATTTCTCAGTTATTTGAAACTCTTCTTGGATTGGTTGTCACAGCAACCAATCTGTATGCTCTAGCCTGCCTGGAGATATATACAGGGGATGGACAATGAGGCTGAAACAGCTGGTTTTAGACCACAATATTTTATTAGTATGGTGTAGGGCCTCCTTTTGTGGCCAGTACAGCATCCGTTGGTCTTGGGAATGACAGATACCAGTCCTGCACAGCGGCCAGAGGGATTTTGAGTCAGTCCTCTAGCAGAACAGTGGCCAGGTCACTATGTGATGCCGATGGTGGAAAATGTTTCCTGACTCGCTCCTCCAAAAGACCCCAAAGTGACTCAATAGTATTCAGATCTGATGACTGTGCAGGTCATGGGAGATGTTTAGCTTCACCTTCATGTTCATCAAACCACTCTGTCATCAGTCTTGTTGTGTATATTTGTGCATTATCATTCTAATACACAGCACCACCTTCTACACTGTGTGAACATGGTCCTCCAGAATGGTTTGGTAGTCCTTGGCAGTAACACACCCATCTAGAACAAGTAGTGGGGCCTAGGGAGTGCCGTGATATTGCAGTCTAACCCATCACTGATCCTCCCTGTTCTGCACTCCGGGTACGCAGCAGTCCGGATGGTGAGCCTCTTTGGAGCTTCTCCACACCGTAACTCTCCCAGATGTGGGAAAGACAGTGAATTTGGACTCATCAGAGAACAATACATGTTTCACAATGTCCAAAGCCCAAAATTTGTACTACTGGCACCAATGAAACTGATATTTGGCATTAGCACGAGTGACCAAAGGTTTGGCTATAACGGCCCAATCATGAATATGAACCCTGAGGAGCTCCAGACAAACAGTATTGGAAACAGGAGAGTTGAGGTGTGCATTTGCTCCCACAGTTATTCCCATTGGATGTGGTCCATCCTTTATAGTAGCATGCTAGAGTTATCGAGGATCTCAATACACCACAGAGACTCACTGCCCTGGGGCCTCATGTATAACGACGTGCGTAGAATTCACACTAAAACATGGCGTACGGACAAAACTAGGAATGTGCATAAGCAAGAAAAAATCCAGATGCATAAAACTGTGCGTAAGCACAGATCTACGCACATCCCCTTTATAAATCCCAATGAGCGTGAAATTTTACGTACGTGAACGAGCCCACAGCCACCCCCACAACCCACCCATAATTATGTACATTTGCATATGTAAATCTGAATAAACACCCACTTTGTTCTATGTTTTTCTTAAATGAACCACGTGGGAAAAAGAAGCATTTCAGCAAGTGCGAAGTGGAGGTCATGTTAACAGAAATAATCATTTAAATTACATATTTATTTATTGAATATTGCCACAAAAGACCCTCCATACCATCCATCCATCAGTTCATCGATCCATTTTGAAAACAATTAGCCAGACACAGTTGCTGGGGTGGACGTAGTACTATACAGGTTTGTGGCAGCGTGTGGCTCAGTGCGCTAAGCCTGTATGCCTGTAAACAGAAGGTCACTGGCTCAAACCCAGCCTTCATATGTCTACAGGTCCTTGAGCAAGGCCCTTAACCCCCAGCTCCCTGGGTGCCCCTTTGCAGACAGCTTATTCTACCATGAGGGAGGTGTAAAAACAATTTCCCTATGGGGATCCATAAAGTACCTATTATTATTACACAAGAGTGTAGCTGCAAATTCTGGGCCTCCTGTCAAAATCACACCTTTGCCAAGCCCTGTATAGTGTCCCTGTATAGTGCTAGACCCCCTGAATCTGCCAGAGTGTCCATACCGTTAGTGTACGCCGCATGTAACAAAATGTCCTCTTTGTCTCTCCAAACTCTTTAATTCACCCACTCTCATTAACGATAACTAAACTAGCGGCCCGGAA
>JAODJW010000019.1:18783903-18794512 GCA_026777045.1 Hyperopisus bebe
CAAAATGTCCTCTTTGTCTCTCCAAACTCTTTAATTCACCCACTCTCATTAACGATAACTAAACTAGCGGCCCGGAAGGTGGCATCCTCCCCCGCTTTCAGGATCTTTGTCAGCACTTTGCCTGCATTTCAGGATCTTTGTCAGCACTTTGCCTGCATTTCAGCTGCACGGTTTTTGAACGGGCTCTTTGATGGACAGGACGATGTGGACAGAACCGGCCATCGAGCACCTTGTTTCTCCCCTCAGAGCAAACAGAGACAGATCTGTTCCCGCAGGCTGTCGGTCCAGCTGGCCTAAGCTACTATTACTAAACCAACAGCGGCCCGTCTCACCCCCCCCCCCCAGGACCGAGGGGGCTTTGCGGCACTGTGGCTACATGAACAAAATCCATATAGACCCATTTGTTGCTCTTGGAGTCCCTTCCCACAGGTTTAAAACTTCATTTTCAGTCGTTTATTTGATTGAGAGAATAATTGCCTTAAAACCCCAAGGATGACCTGCAACTCGGCCTGGGTGTTTTGCTCGCGGTGGGGGTGGTAGGCAGGTTCCCCCAACCAAACCCAACGACCTTCCTAAAATAATGATTTCTGTGTGTACGTGTGGTAGTAGCCCTGAGCCTGTAAATAGTGTTACTGTAAACTGTGTCTGCCCTGTGTGCATTAAATCGTCAGTGCTGCTCTATCCTCAGGACTTTCAGGGGAACCTAAATATAGAGGACCGTATTGTGTCTCTGAACAAACAAATGACCGCGCGGATTTAAGTAACATGCAACAGACCGGTGATGTTGCACATTAACACCATTGTGCAAATGTATATACAATTAATTACAGTATTAGTCGCCAAGATATTACCCAGGGAAATTAGTCTCCGCCTCATAACTGTGCAGGAATCTCTTTGGTCCTGACAGGGTAATAGTCGAGATTAAGAGGTGTCTGGCATTTACAGGAGAACAGCTTCTGGCTGTTTAACGCATAGCAGACTTTAAATCATATGGGGTTCTTACTGGTTTTATTGGGTCTTGTGTGTGAGTGTGACAGAGAGAGTTGACATTAGTAAAACCAGGAATAAAATATGACGTTTCATGTTTTCCACACATTTAATTAGGAACATTAAAAAAAATAAATCATGAATGTTTTTTCTGCGATTAACGATCACTATATATCTATTGAAAATTATATTTGAGGGACTGCAAATGTGCTTAACTGACTGATTTTACATTTTTAAAGTTACATTTTAATTTAGATTGAAAAGATATTTCTGCTTTCTTCCTGTTACGCATGCTCAATTTAGCTTTTGAATACTTCGTGACTGCTGGGGTGTGGAGTATCTGGACAGTTGCTACATCTATGTTAGAGGAATTTGATTATATGGGAACGTTGCCAATCCGTCACGAGATTGCGTTATTAGATCGTGGACTTGTAAGTAGATTTCAGTTCCAATTATGCCAACCAGCATCTCTACAGTTAGATGTTTACAATACAACACAATACAATGCAATACGATACAAAACAATACAATACATTGTTTCCATGATTTACATCCCGGCATTGACACAGTTCTATCGGCTGCTGGTTCTATAAAAAAGTACCCCATTGTAGCAAAAGCAAATGTCTCATCCATTCTTTCTAACTAGTTGTCCGCTTTTACTCTTCCATGCAGTTACTCCGCGATCGTACAGTCCCGATTACTTTCAGCTTTCCTGCGCTGTAATCGCACCATACGCTGTTTGCTATAGCATTGTTTCTAAGTGTGGAACACCCACGTGGAAGAGATGCTATCTGCGATTCCCATCTCAGTGGGTCTTATACAAGAGCAGCAACTCACGTCGCAGGAGGGACTAATACACAGAGGTGCTGTTAAATAAACCAGAAAATCGCGCATAATTCAAATATATGGGGTGCCTCCATAAACAACCAAGACCAGACAGCACTACTAAAAGAACTTTTCATGTCCAAACCGCATAACGCACAAAGTAATACGGGGGAGGTTATAATATAAGCCTTTTATTTATTGTGAAAAGCCAATTGTGTGAAAATAAAATATTCAATGACAGAAAACGACTCATATAGTAATTAAGTGTTTACTTTCCCCAAGATACGTTTGCTAACAATAATCACATTAGCGTTTGTATTATAGCTTTATACATTTATAGCTTTTTTGACAGACAAAATCACACTCAGAACACTGAGGAAATATATATATATAGACATATTTTAAAATTACAAGTTTAACTTCTCATTTGCGGGTGACGTCTTATTTACAGGTTCAGCCAAAATAATCACGTATACACAGGAAATGCTGGGAGCCCTCAGTTCCTCCGCGCGAACGCAGGAAGGTTTATTTATCTCCACGCGCATTCCTGATTCGCAGCATGAGCTTCAGCGGAGTGGAACCTTGGGCTATATTTAGAGACCCGGAGTTTGGGCAGGCAGAGGAGAGAAGTGCTCTATTCAAGAAATGCAAGTTTTAAGCACAGAAATATTTCTGCAGCATTTGTCTGATGACTATGCAGGTGTCATTCCGTGTTTTGTGCGTGTATGATTTAACAGTTATCCAAGCCTGGAGTCCGGTCATTACTCCCGTTTCTACTCATTTATATATATTCTACTCGTATATATTTAATAAGGTCGGTTGTGAAATAAAATGGCATAGTTATCGGAATGCATGGACCAGTGACTTACTGACCAAACATGACGTTCTTATTTGTAAAAAATATATAAGACCGTTGTCTATGGAATCAGTTTCACAAAGGAGAAACTCAGCTAATTTTGTTTTTAAATGCCAGTCGGCTAAGCGCTCGTTCTATTGGTGTTGGATAACACACTTGTGGAAACATCACGCACTATTTAAAACAGTGTACATACTAGGTGCCCGTGTGCTGGTTCTAAGTGTGCATGTTTCTGCACGTGCATCTGCATGCGCCTCACTTCGGCAGCCAATGGGCTACTTCGACAAGCCCAGTGAAGATTTGTCTTTTTTAGAGTAGGGCTATTAAATAAATTGGGTTTTAAAACAGAACTAATACATAAAGCAACACATTGTAGCAAATGTTTCAAGAGAAAGTAATAATTAAAAAAACCTGTTTGCTTATATTCTTCATGTTTAATTCACGTGATTTTTTGTGTACATACATCGTTTTGTGTATAAGTAATAGTTCTAATAGGAAATATTAGAATTCAAATTAAAATAAATACACATTTCAAATTATTGTAATCAAATATTTATTTTAGAACTGTAAAAACACACAGTTGGCTCACAATTTGAGTTTACATAGCTATCTAATATGTTTAAATCAAGCGACAAATGTGCATATAAAAATAGACATTTTATTAATGTTTACGAAACGTTAACACCGATGCACAGTACCAGCCCATCAAAAGATAAATCTAGATTTTCCACGGCGATGCCCTCAGCCATAGCAAAAGCGGTGGCTGCAGTCCGCATCCGCTTTGCGAGCGTAAAGGTGAAACAGACATCACAATTACAAAGGGAGCTGCACGCTGCAAGGATTAAAGATAATGTAAAATTATTTACTATCACGACAAGGCGCTGCTCGCGGTTGGAGTGACCACGCAGAGTGCAGGACATGCACTCGCCTCGGATAGTCATCATTCATTTTAAGATTTACATGGGTATGAATTTCGCTGTATTCAATTGCATACTTCATGAAATACATCGGCCTCACGCTTTTGCAACGCAAAGCGTTTTATTATATTTTTACTGCTGTAAATGGTAAACAGAACATAAGAACTCGGTGTCAGAGTTTTTAGAAAACAGTTGGTACATTTCTCAGGTACACCTCAACAAAGACAAACATCCAGAAAGCGATAAAATCGGGTCAGCCGAACTAGCTGCCATGGCGTCCTTAGGACTGCGAAAAAGGTTTGACTTAATTCATTTCGTCTCCAAGTTCCTTACTTGAAAGACGCAATAACTGGCCTCTAGTGAATTAAACAGCATATATGCAGAAACGCTCATTGTCACAATCTGAAACAACAATTAGTACAACACGAAAAAAACACGTATTCACTCCTACCAAAAGTGTGTATATTTGCATATTTTGGACCAGTAACACAGGACCTTTGAGGGTATATTAAAGGAGTCTCTGGTATTATTCTAAATCTCTTCATTAGAAATGGAATATTTTATCTGGGTATGTGAGCGACAGGTAGGGACAAATGGGGAATCCGATCTGATACAACTGTGGGGCTCGGGTTCCAATCATCACCGAGGCGTTGAGCGCATAGCTTTCCTCCGGGAAGCTTTGGTTTTGATTCCCCTTTTTTGCCAGAATGCTGTCTATGCTGAAACCTTTGGACTTTGTCGCAGTTCGGGTGCCGCTAACTTGATCCACTCCTTTCGGTCTGGACGCATGGGTGGACAAATGACCTACTTGGAGGGGAGATCTCGCCCGGGGCGCCTCTTCGGGCGCCGACCTATTTTCCGACCCATTGCTTTGGATAGGGCTGGCTCCTCTATGATGCTGCATATCTACCCATGAAACGCTGCCACCATTCTCTGCCGAGTCAAAGCTTAATCCACTGTTCCCCTCCGATGCCTTGTACCAGTCCTGAGCGGAAATTGGGTTTGGGGGATTCGTGGACATTGCATGTTTTCCATCCGAATCATCCTGTTCATTCTCCAGCTTCAGCTGTAGATGCGTCCCAGCACCTTCTACCCCCGTTTCGATGGTTTCCTTCTCTACCATTTCTACCTGAATGCTTGCGGGGGGTCTGGAACAAGGAGGAGGGACAAGCGATCCGTTCCTTTTGTGGAACGATTTATTTTCGGGGGATTCCTGGTTCTTGGTCTTTCTCTTCCTGCGCCTGTAGTTCCCGTTTTCGAACATGTCCAGACACTTGGCATCAAGTGTCCAGTAACTACCTTTACCGGGTCTGCCCTTTTCCCGCGGTACTTTTATAAAGCAGTCGTTTAGCGACAGATTGTGCCGAATCGAGTTCTGCCAGCCCTGCTTGTTGTCATGGTAGAAAGGGAATCGCTCCATGATGAACTGATAAATCCCGCTCAACGTGGCGCGCTGTTCCGGAGCACTTTTAATGGCCATGGCGATGAGGGCAATGTAGCTGTAGGGCGGCTTCTGCGGGGGCTCCTGGCGAGCCGAAGCGAACCCCAAGGCTGGCACAATGCCGCTACTGTCACCGCTGTAGACGTATATAAGAGAAGAGCTGGAAAGATTCAAAGCCGAGGGCGGCATCCCGAGCGATTGGAGTCGACTGCCGTAAAGGCTCATACTTGAAAAATCCTCTTTCGCTTCAGATCTAACTACCAATGTTGCGTTGAATCCGCAGCAAAGCGGGACCCGACCGCGACTCCCCGTCTGCTCTCTGCGGCGTCTCACGGGCTCTCACTGCCTATCTGCCTCATCAGCCTAAAAATGTTAAATAATTGTTGTAAGTTTGCTATTTTATGTTGACTTTGCGCTGGAAAATAAATTGTCTATGATAAACACTCGTTGTGTTCTCAGCCCACCCACATTAATTAAATTTTCATTGCAGAAACCCACTGCTCTCTCTCCGCGTGTCCCTTTCCTACCAGCCAATGGAGTGCTTGGTTATTCCTTCATTTGTTTATAGAATTAGTCTGTTGATAAGTCTGCCCACCCAAGTTGAATCAAGCTGTGTTTATTTGGAAAAATTTCCGGGCACCCAATACATAAACGCACTGATCTGATGTTTGAAATATCACGTCCACCCTCGACGATGAAAGTTGCTCACACAGAGAGAACAAGCAAACGCGACAAAGCGTCTTCTGGGACTGCCTGTAACTTTCTCTAAGACTGAGACGTACTAATGTGATTCAACATCTCTGCCTTCATTCGGATTGTGATCATTTGACATAAAAATATATGTGAAAATGTTTAACCGTTATATTTCGGTATTGTATTTGCCCGTAGGCATATTTATTACGGGGGGCAGAAGACAGAAATGTAAAGATTTCTGAACTGTGTAATTTTATTTCCGTGTAGTTTAATGATTCCTTATCAATGCGTTAAAGAGGAACGTTAGCGCACGCGGCGTTTTACGCTTTTACCGTGTTTACCATACGGACCACAGACAGTTACTACCATAAAAGGGAAATCTGGCAGGACGTGGAGGTAAATTGTATTATTTGCGAATGCGTTCCTGTTGCTTTATATTGTGTATTTTCCTGTTTATAAAACGTAGAGGGATTATAACAACTTTACAAGTGCACACAGATGGTTCGTGCTTACATTACGAGTTTGGATGTTTCAGCGGATAAACTCGGGACCTTCCTTCATTTGTCTTTTTTTCCTTTTACAGGCGGTGATTCATTGAGAAACAAGACTAAGAATCAACAGTCTCCCGCGCCCTGTAGTCGTTATTCAGCTCGCCCTATTTCACGAGCTCGCTGGTTTTCTGCTTTTTAGCATCATTTATTGAACCAGCAAACATCTGCAGGGATTTGTATACTAACTAGTAAGCAACCCAATCAACTGTGTTCGGGCTAAATGAAAGCCTTGAAGCTAACTATCACATCTGGGTCATTGAAATCTTGAACTACAAAATAATCAAACAAAATATTTTTGGTTCTGATAACGTTGGAGGCTGTGTTGCATTTATCGTGTGGTCATGCACACGTTTTTGTTCGTTTTGCCCAAAAGGACTGTAGGGCCTATAATATTCAAAATACATAGGCCTATTCAGTCATTAATTAATCATTCCTTTGCCCGAATATAACTTTGATGAAATTTAGCCTAATTTGTACCTAACATTCAGAAGGTTACACAGGATATGACATACAAGACTTGACAACAGCTAAAGATTGCAAAGATTTTTCAAATCTCATTGGCATTTCAAGCAGCAGCATAAATTAATAACGCGCTGGCGCGTGATGGTAACAAACATTGCCATTAAAATACAGAGATATAGTGATATCAGTAAATGGCCGTTGTGCACCTCAGTTCATGCATGATTACCTCGTGTTGCACATTTGGTGAGTGTTTGCCCGAAACCACAGAATGTGTAGAGTGACATAAAACCATACCTATTAAGAGTAACCATTCACACAACTTATACTATGGAAAAAGCGCACTGCTATAGCATCTATGACGAATTTGATAACATTCATAGTTGATATCGGTCGCTATAGCCGTATAGCGCGTGGCAGGCTGCTAATCAGCTGCACAACGAAAGCCTTATTTGCGTAATTGGATGCTAAAAGGTAACTGTGGCCCGAATATTTGTTTTCAGATCCCAAATAAACAGTTTGAAGTTTATTAATTGAAACATATAAGCTCCGCTTTTAAAACGAACAACTCCATATACAAATATTCCGTCATACTCAAACCTCCAGGAATTTCCTTTTCCGCGGGCAAAAGCGACTCGATCAATACAAATAATAAATATTCAAGACTCGTTATAGAAATTAAACGGTATATAAGCTTCGAACTGGAGTTGTCCTCGGAAACTGAGCCTGTTGCACATGATTTACGACTTTCGTTTATAAAACTAAGTACCGAACACTGGAAGATCTATTTATCTAAATTATGTCTAGGACACAAAACCTTCATCACACAATAACGATTTCTTTTATATTTTAAAGTTTGTAAATGATGTAAACAATGGTCATGCGACAAATCTGATTTGGAATCCGGTAGCATTATACATGTGTTTATAATACAATACCGCCCTGACACTTCTGTATGAAAGTTAATAAATCAATAGAATACCTAAACCGCGGCTTTTGTTCAAACATTCTTGCAACAGAAAATTATGCAATATACAATTTAAATAAATGATCTTTTAAGTCTTCTAAATTATGGAGGATGCTTTGTAATAATATTCAGTAAACGTGTAATTTAAATGATTATTTAAATGAAAATTAAAATAGTCATTTTAAATATAATTTATAAATATGTTATTTAAATGATTATCTAAATTACAGTTTGAATTATACCAGCAACAATTAAAATGATCTGTCAAAGTCCCCTATCAAACTTAGTGGGCGGAATCTAGACAGAACATCTGATAGGTTACATTGCCACGTCACCACAGGTCGATCTTATGTAGTCTATTGAATTCTCATTTATAAACTAATTTTGTCTGTGCCGTCCTGGGCCCGTATTACATCCTAACTTTCCAAATTCTTATGTATAAACTCTCCTAACTTCAGGATAACATTTAAGCTGTCATAACTTTCACTGGCCACAAAATAATGTTAGCTATAGCTATAAACCTAGGCCTATTTAATCTGCATGGCTCTTCTTTTATTGCTTTTAGAGAACCAACGAAAGGTACGAACCCCCGCTACGGAGCCCCGCTCGTGACATTACATAAAGAGTATATTTATCGTGTCCAATATATTTCAATATATCGTGGGAGTGAATTATAGTAGCCTCCTCCGTATCCGCGGTTTCAACTAGCCGCGGTTAACCTTGGTGAAAAGATAATGTTAAATGTATACATTGTTGTTTAGTAGTTCATTTAGTAGATTTTTCCGTTATCCCTTGATACGATACATGATGTTTTTTCATTGCTTTATCATCTCTTGAGAATTAGGCTAAAACGTCAGAATCCATTTCATTCGAGAGAGATTAGCACGTATTTAATGATGGCTTTGTCTTATTGTGCATAATTTGTCAATTAAACTTTACCATACCTACGCACACAACAATCACACTATACATGGGCTCCACCGTTTGTTCGATATCTGCGATTTCGGCCAAACGCCATAGGTCTTGGAATGTATCACTCAGATACGGGGGACTACTCCAGTAAAACAGTGTGTGTGTGTGTGTGTGTGTGTGTGTGTGTGTGTGTGTGAGTAACACGGCATTAGGATGGAACAGACAAAACGCGGTTATAAATGATAATTCAATCGACAAGGCTAGATCGATATGTTGTGACTTTGCAATGTAACAAATTAGATGTTAGGTTTTGTTTAGAGCCCGCCCACTAAGTTTGATGGGTGACCTTGACAGGTAATTGTAATGGTTCCTGATACTGTATAATTACGAATCCAAGCACGTAGTGTTGGATGAAAAATGATTTAAACAACAACGATTTCTAAAAAATGATTTAAATACCAATTATTTAAATGTCAGTGTCAATTTAAATAATAATTTAAACATTCATTTAGATAACATGTTTATTGACTGCATATCGTTACAAAACACGTCCTCATTAAATGCAATTTAAGCCTTTAAATGCAATTTATTTTTTTATGTACTAACGTTAATATAGTAGAAAACGCGAAAATGACGGCAGTTTTTTCTTTTTATAATACTGCTTTCTAATTTATATTTTAAGTCCATTTTAGAATGACAGGTTTTTTAAAAAATCTGATATTTGATGCATATTTTCCATTCTGGTAAATACATTTTAATTTGTTATGACCCACAGAAAAACCTCTTTACAATATATAAACAAATATGACGCGTGTGTATGTGTGTGTGGTTTTGGCACTGTTTCATTGTTTTAAACTACATTTTTAAAATAAATTTTAAGAGTAAACAATGATGATTTACATTTAATGCAATACATTTTTCGTTTGTAATCTCACTGCCTTTAAAACTCATCACTCGCGGATTGAAGCACTTAATTCGTAAAATCTGAATAGACATTTGAGCTTTTAAAAATCCTTAAAAGAAAGAAAATAGAGGCTATGTCTAAACGTCTTATACATCGAGTTATAAATATTCGATAAATGTACACAATTTCCTTTTAGGTAAAAAAAAAAAATATGACGTTGGGTAACACTTAACTTGAGGGGGTATCAACCCAGTTATACTACTAATGTACAAATTATGAACAAATGTAGTAGCTACTTAAGAAGAAAGATGGATCATGATTCATTAATGATGAACAAACATGACATCAGTATTTTACATGTATTATTCCTTATTTGTTCCAACAGTACTTCCTTCAGTGGCTCCTTCAGTAGTTCGCAAAGGTTTACAGAATTAGATATAGTAGCAAATATCGTACTTGCGATAAAAGATGCGTGACAATGCGTTAATGATGAACAAACATGAAATCGGTATGTAATTAAAACGTAGTTTGTGATTAATTAATGCATAAGTTAGAGCAAGCACGTAAAGTGTTACCAAAAAGGAACTGGAATAATAAGTTAAGTTGTAAGTTGTGAGGATGTATCCTGACGCAGTACGGCGCACTAATAATTTGTCGCGTAAGATTTCCGAGGAGGGTGTAACTTACAACGAGGGCGCTTACGCAGGTGTTCAGCAGGAACCTGACTGCTGTCCTGCCGTGATCAGATTCCTGAGTTAAAGCTCAGAAGTCTATATACTTTAATCCGGGTATGTTCATGCCTTTGGGACAGCTGGGTAACCGCAATTGTTCGGACTTTTTAAAAAAGTGTATATTAAACTCTTAGTGTGGCATATACGCATCCATTCAGGAGGAATTCGCTTAGTATTTAACCAACAACTCTGGCGAACTCTTGATAAAGAAGGACTGGCAACCAGGGACGGATTACAGACCGGGCCAGCGGGGCCGCTGCCCAGGGGCCCTTGGTGTGCAGGGGGCCCATGGGGCCCCTAGCCCAAAACAATTTGCAACGCTTATCAACAATGTATTTTCGTTTGTCTATTTTAGAGGGCCTACAT
>JAODJW010000019.1:18794612-18827651 GCA_026777045.1 Hyperopisus bebe
CTGGCGTTTTTTTTTTGAGGGGGGGGCCCTCGCGAACGTTTTGCCCAGGGGCCCACACAACCCATAATCCGTCCCTGCCGGCAACTTTGAGCTGTTCTGTATTATTCCTCCGTTTATCGCCATCTCAGCGTAGCATGAGTGATTAAGCGTTTAAGACTCTTGCTTCTAGAAACACTGTACAATACCACGAGAATCCAACTACTGCATTCTTTATTCTGGGATTTTCAATTTATTTATTTTAGTTTCCCCACTGAAAGAGAAGACGAATTAATTCCCAGATTTTATTTAGGCGATTTTCTGTTCTCGTGCACTGTGCGTGACTTACTGTAAGCCAGTTGTATGTGCAGGTGTGAACCGCCCATCTGGCACGGTGGGCATCTTATGTTGGTCTGCAAAACTGATCTTGTGAGACACCGCTGCCCACCCCCATATGTCCCAATTTGTTGTGTGGGACCCACAGTCCAGCCCTGCGACTGGAAACTGTGGTCTACTCAAAGTCTACTCATGTAAACCGCCTAGACTGTATGGATGTGCATGAGTGTGCATGGGCCAAACACTGGCATCCTATGCAGAATGTGCATCAGCTTTGTGTCCTATGCTGCCTGCGATTGGCTCCAGGCTGCCCGCCACTGACCAGGATAAGCAATTAGAAGATGGATGGATGGATGGATGGATGGATGGATGGATGATATATGAGTAGATGGATTTTGTTAGTAAGGTAGAGTTACTAAGGACTGGAGTCAGACGACAAGCATCACCTGCACTTAAGCATTGCTCAGCAAGTAAACGCTGAATTAATGACACTTTAGAAGTAATTATGTAAACATTGACAAAGTTTAGTCATGGCCGGTGTTTCACCAGCATCCTTAACATGTTAAGAGGCTTTCTATTTGTAGAGTTCACGTTTGTGTGGATTTCCTCTTGCAGTTCTAAACATGTGGTTAGGTGAATTCGGCATGTCTAAATTGCCCATAATCTATGTTGTGTGTGTACATGTGTGTGTGGGTTATGTATATATTACATTTAAAAAGTGTCATATTTTGTTAGGTTACTTATTGTTAAGGTTACGGCTCGGTAGGGGGTAAGGGTGTCATGGTTGGGATTAGGGTTTTCCCATAGTTAATGGAGAATGGAGAGTCCCCATAATGATATGAATACAAATAAATGTGTGTGTGTGTGTGTGTGTGTGATCATACAGTATGTCTCTCTGGCTGTGTGTGTGTGTGTGATCATCTGTCTCTCTGACTGTGTGTGATCATCTGTCTCTCTGACTGTGTGTGTGTGTGTGATCATCTGTCTCTCTGCCTCACAGTGAGAAGGTGCTGGGTTCGATCCCCAGATTGGGCATAGGTCCTTTCTGTGTGGAGTTCACATGCTCTCCTCATGTTCATGTGGGATTTTACTGGGGGCTCCAGCTTCCTCCCACAGTCCAAAAGTGTGCACGGTAGGTTAATTGGTGATTCTAAGTTGGCCCTGTAATTGTGAGCGCATGTGTGTCCTGCAGGGCGTGATGACAGCTACGTTTTTTCCTGCCTGTGTCCCTTGTTCCCAGGATAGGCTCCAGTCCCCCTCACAACTAAGCGATTATGGTGATGGATTTAGGATGTTTGCGATAATAAATTAATTCCTGATATTAATAAATAATATGATTAAATAAATAATTGTTGCAATGAAATAAATGAAAATATATATATTTGATATTATAGGGCGCAAATGTTTAGCAAATGTATTTTCGGCATAAAATATTTATATTTTAGTGGCACCATAAAATCTTATATTAGACTACATAGATTGTGTTGGGGGATGCCACGCACTATTGCCTCATACCTCAGGGCCCTGGGTTCGAGTCTCCACCATGCCTCAGTGTGTGTGGAGTTTGCATGTTCTCCTTGTAGCGGTGTGGGGTTTCCTCTAGGATTTCCCCCCCATGGTGCAAAAACACGCTGAAGTTAGTTGGAGTTACTGCATTGTCCGTAGGTGTGAATGGTGCGTGTGTGTTTCCTGTGATAGGTTGGTGCCCCATCCTGGGCTGATCCCTGCCTTATGGCCATAGGCTCTGGACCTCTGTAATCTTGCATAGGACAAGTGGTTTCAAAAAATATATGGATGGACAGACATGGTGCTGCTAACATACAGTATGACTGGCTAATTAGATATTTTAGATATTTGCTCAAATAATAAATATCTAAAGCTCACAAATTGAACAGTTTTTTTCTGTCTAGAGCCAACTGTTTTATGTTTTTTCAGGTAGGTGCCTGTGCCTCTGACCAGAAGGACAGTGGTTTGAATCCCATGGCCTGCTCCAGGGGTGCCAGGAAAATGACTGACCTTATATTCTGACAAGAAGCTTGGTTTTCATAAGAAGATGGGATGGGATATTGGCTACGAATACAAGGACAATAAGGGCATTTTATCTATATATAATTCTATTAGCATTCTTTGCTTGCTACTGTTGCCCCCTAGTGGAAGTGCACAAAAAACGTACATGATGCTGGTTAGATAAATAACTAGTGTCTAACTACTGCCAGTGACTGGTGTTGCATATGACGTTTCCACAGACATACCCTTCCTAGGAAAGCGCTATTTTTGAAAATTAGTATCACACAAGATTCAGGTCTACAGGGCAGGTTGAGGACAAGTGATCAGGCAAATAGTTTATCGCTACCGTCTATGCGGTATCACATGACTCGGGGACACGTGTCCCTCTCAATGTCTACAAGCATATGGCGGTGGAATCAGTAAATTTACCGTATTAACTTGTTGAACACCTGTCAGATACAATAGAACAGTACATTATTTATGGCGAAATATAATCCACTAATTCTCTATTTCAGGTTCCAATAAGTTCCTAACTTCTAAAGAATGTACGTGAAAATGACTAATCGCTTTGAATAACAAAAAAATCATACTGCTTATTATAAAGGTGTCCCTTTATTGTACAGCAATACAGGCTACACATAAACGAATTAATCTTTGGAGGTTTACGAATACAACAGCTTACGTCTTAACGTTACAGTCGAAATTAATTTTTGAATTGAAAAATATGCCAGAAAGATGCATTACCGACGTACAGCGCGCTCCTATTTAACGTCATCTTCCAGGGACTTTTAGGCGCCGGAAAATGACGTTTAAGGAAAAACAAGCAAGTCTGTGTTGTTACTCCCGGAACGGCGGCGAAGCACATCATGGCTTGTTGTCGACCCTCGAAAAGAGAGCCAAGTTCGGGCACGCAGCAGTAAGGGCTTTCTATACGAGTTTGGGAAAAGATCTGAAAGCATGCGCGCTGCTATTTTGTCTTGCTTTGTAATATTACTTAAATTACTACCAACATAACTGGCTCTTGTATATCATTCGCTTGCTTGCTTGAATTAGCGGTGATGTTTCTGTGTTGTAACTTTTCTAAATGATCCTACTCATACCTTAATTTTATAGACCTCACACGACATCGGACGCCGGGTCAGATCTCGCCGTTGCTGGTTCTGTCGTGGCGGACCCGCAGCACTCCAAAAAACTGCTCCGTGCCCTTCGATCCTTTTGGCAGGACCAATGTTTTCAAGATGCCGTTCTGGTTCTGGACGGCGAGGAGATCCCGGTCCAGAAAAATATATTAGCTGCCGCCAGTCCATATATTCGGTAAGATCCGTTTTGTTCGCAATGGAAATTGTCCTTCCATTTCTCAAGTATGAAAGTAATTGTTGGTACTTCGATAATACTCAAGATCGACCATGACAAAAACTCGTGTAGGTTCGGCAACCTGCCGGGACAGTTTGTTCCCAAACCTTGTGAATCGTAGGATGACTCAGTACGTGGTCAGGGTTTGCTATGACGAACCCTTACAGACTGCAAATACGCCTTACAGAATTCAGAACTTGTGCGTATTACGTTCGAAGAGGTCCTGTTCCTAGGGATGACTCATGTAACTGTAAAATGTATGACAGGTGTCTGCAGGCCGACGAACTACAGAAGCTAGTTACTGGGTGCAGCTCCAAATACCTTAGCGATTTTTTTTCTCTTCTGTCACGGCCTGAGGCTGAATGAAAAACAGTGATATTCATGCCAGTGTTAACATGGTCACGAAAATCTGCAGGGAAGAGGAAGATATATTAGCTTAGTCCATGTGCACCATTAAAAGGAATGTGTCATTTTGTGCAAGGGCCTGTAAGAAGAGAAGCATGCATTTTCTTGAGCTTGCACCTCTGACATCCAAAGTGCAACAACAAATTGTGATACATTACCATACTCTGGAAATTGATCTGGTCTTACTGATAATAGTATCAGACCTTTAAGAAGATGTATGATTAATGGCTTCATCTCCTTGGCTAGAAATAGAAGATTATCTCCACAGGGTGGCTGGCAGAGTCTGAGTGTCGATGGGTGTTTGATTCTAGAGATTCGTAAGTCATGTAGAGGCAACAAGATGCCGTATTTCCCAAGAATATGCTCCACCCAGAATGTTTTGTGGATCATATCAACCGCAGTAAAGAAAAAGGGCATGAAGCCTTTGGAGTTGTGTTTGTCTGCATGAATGGACCTGAAAATGTGATCTTATTTTCATTTAGACTTTACATTATGGAATCCTTGTGGGATAAATGGCTTAAAAATTCAAGGTCATTGGGAAATGTATGTGAACCTCTAAGATGTTAACCTCCTGTAGGTAGATGTTCTGGTCACTTCACGTGTGGATTTGAGTTGCCCTGCTGTGCAATAATAATAATAATAATAATAATAATAATAATAATAATAAAAACACCAACCAGGATTGGTTGCCTGCTCACAACAGCATTCTGTTCAAGTTCAATATGGCTCAATCAAAAGAGATAACAGAGGACCTCAGGAGAAGGACTCAAAAGACTGGAAGGGGATATAGAAGATTTTTGAAGACTTGGGTCACCATCCCATCATAGTCAGGCAGATGGTTTACAATTGGAAGAAATTCAGCACTGCTGCTAGTCTACCTACAAGCGGGTCTCCCCTGAACAGCAGATAAGGATGACTTAGCCGTGATGATACCTATTCATGAGTCAGAGCGGTGTTCATGGGAGGAGGCCAGAGAAGGAGCCTCTCCTTTCACAAAATCACTGCTACCTTTCTTGAATTTGCAGATGACCACCCGAGTATTCCCTAGTATGACAGGAGCGATGTTCCGGATTGAGACAAATACTGAACTGCCTGTTAAAGGTACAACGGGATTATGTTAAAACGCAAAAGCCTGCTTATCCTGAGACAAAAACCTATTCGGTCTGAGAAGCATGGTGAAGGGTAAACAACGGGGAGACGGCCGCTCTGCTGCCCCAGGGCCTGGATGGCTTTACATTATAAAAGGAAAAACTCCATTCCATCCATGGATACGTCTTCCCGCTGCTTATACTGGTCAGGGTTCTGATGTCAGGGCTTATGCTCTCTACAGACGCTGTGTTAAGAATTTCAAGGTGTGTGACTGTAACCTAAAAAAAGGAAGCTGGGATACATAACATGACAGTGATCAAAAACACAGGAGTGATTCTGAAACAGAAACGGAGAGAACGGGCGGAATTCTTTAACGTGGCCAAATCTGAGTGCTAACACTGCTGTAATTTGATCTGAAGCAGGCAATTAGGGTGAAACATCCCCTAAGGTGTGTATATATATACTCAAACTGTTTTGTATGGGCCAGAATACCTACTAACTGCCACACTGATCAGCAGCTACAGAAAGCCTTTGGTTGAGGTCACTGCCAGTAAAGCATGTTCCAGTTGTTCCTAAATGTTCAGATTCAGTTACTTTTTCCATTAATGACAGTGATTGTTTAATCAGTTTTTTTTTGTTCCTCGATAAAGATACGGCTATGGAAAAGGTATGCGTTGTGTATCTTTATCATTACTTGAAAATCACTTCACATTTTAGGAGCTGTTCATGCAGAAATTAATCCAAACTTTCTCCCAACTGTACCTTGTTTGCTGTGCCCTAGTGCCCTCTAGTGGTGTGTGTTATGCCTGCACTTATGGTCTGGCGCAACCAGAATCCTGTAAACAACAGAGATGATACTGATGACCCGTAATGCTGCAGTGTTTGTTAGCCACCGGAGCACTCACACTTTGTCGTACTGTAGTTCTCACTATAAATGAGGTCGATGCACTGAATGGAGCAAGGCTTCTTTTAGCTGACTATATTTACTGTGCCCATTTTGTTACGTTGTAATGCAGTTTGACTAAATATCGGCTCACAGTGCTCTTGCTGATGGCTTTGGACAGTTGTTTCTGCTACATGAACACATATGTAAATGTGTCTGTCTGTAGGACGAAGCTGAATTACAGCCCCCCGAAGGAGGACGGGTCGGTGTATACCATCCAGCTGCAGGGCATCTCCGTCGCCACCATGAAGCAGATCCTGGACTATATCTTCAGTGGAGAGGTTGTTTGCCTGTCTGTCTGCATGCCTGTCTTTCTTTCTCTACAGTTCTACTTAGGATTTGGGTATAATCTGGAACTCTTCAGTCTGGCCAACGATGCTATTGGAAGTTATACTTTATTGCTACCCACGGAGATACTGCCTTTTTATCACCCCCCTCTTGCCCTCCACGAGACGCACAGACGCATTCGAAGGTGCGAGCAAGTTTCTGGGGTCACAGCGCAGTGTCATCCAGTGTGCACTGCAACTGGAACAGCTGGGGGTTAAGGGGCTCGCTCAGGAGCCTGATGGTGGTATCTGCACGCTGACACTGGGATTCGAACCGGTGACCGTCAAATCATGTCCTTAGCTGAGCCGAGTATAATTGACATTATAAAATAACCATTATTAAAATCTGTATTCGAAAGAATATTGAAGAATTGAAGGACATTGAAGGAGTTAGAGCTGCACTGTCTCCAGACCAATTCTGGAGGAAAATGCAAACACTGCACTGGCTGTGCGTGTGCCTCCCCCTGTGCAGTGCCCCCCCCCCCGCCCCGTGCAGTGTCCCCAGCGTAGCATCACTTTGTTTTGTCGGTGTGACATTCTATGTGTGAGCCTATGGACGTGCACTTGTTTGAATTACAGCAGAGGTGTGTCTGTTTGCCAAAGAGCTAAATGTGTATTGTCTCTCTTTAGAAGTGTATTTAGTCACGCTGCCCTTCTCGTTTAAACTCAACAATTAAACCCCAGTAATCAGTTTGAAATGAGCCGTGGAGAGTCGTCAGCGTCAGGCGAAAGGTCTCACCGAGGTGGTTTTTGCGTATGTAGATGAAGAGATGTCATTTTGAGTGTGACATTTCGCCTGTTTCAGCAGCCTTACCACACAAAAGGCAGAAACGGTCCAGGGAAATGATCTTAAAAATAGTCAAAGAAATACCCTGTGTCACCGATGTCAAATTAGCACCTATGAGGTTAAGATTATTTGGCATGGCAAACATCTCTGGTGCATTTCCTGAAACGTCAAGTGAGTCAGAGCACAACAAAAGGTCTCTTCAGCCTCTGGGGAGGATAGGGGGCCCTTGAGGTATGAGGTTTGTCATCTCCATATCAATAAATGGTGACGTCAGTGTTGTTGAATTTTCTTTTTCTCTCAACTTGCCTGTTTCCTAAGCACTTAGAGGAACATATTTTTGTTAACGAGGCTGAAACCCTGTACAGAACACAAAGTGTTAAAAGCTTACATTTTACTTAAACACTGAACACATTCTGTTAAGAGGTGGAATATCACAACATTGATTTGAGTTTGTTTTAATCAGTAATAGTATTGGTAGGTATTTGCTACATCGCAGAATGGTGTGTGTCTTAGCAAGTATATTTTTATAGTTTCGGTAAGGACATAAAAATTATAATTTTATAAATGGATACACTTAATATTAATTAATATTATAAATGATTTCTATTATAAATTAATACAATTTTTTCCTAGTACCATGTCTGCTCCCCCCACTACAAACCTGTTACTGGCAAAGCTTAAATTCCTTCGCAGTCAATGCCAGACATGCACTTGCAGTACAGTGAATTTCCTCATAAATTTTTGATCATCTGGCACATTTAGTTTCTTTTACTGTACCCTCTATCTGTCATTGCTGGCCCTTCTGTACAGATGAATGTTTTTCTGATGAAATTCTGGTTTCCGCTCTCAAAAGGTGCCGTGGCAACACTCCTACCAGGAACCTGAACCGGAAGCGTCTTGGTTATAAATGGAATAGCCAATGTGCTTAATGCCTTATCTGCTGGACTACCTGTAAGCCTGTTTAGTGCTACCTTAGAAGCTGACTATACAGCGTGTTCTCCATCGCCTGGAACAGCACTGTAGAACTTCCTGCTAATTACTCAGAACTTGATGACGCCACGCTGCCAGTGCGTTCAGGATGTGGTTTTCTCTGTGTTTGCAGATCAGCTTGAGTGAGGACACCGTTCAGGACGTGGTGCAGGCTGCCGACCTCCTGCTCATGACTGACCTGAAGCTCCTGTGCTGTCAGTTTCTGGAAAGCTGTGTTGTGGCCGAAAACTGCATCGGCATCCGCCTGTTCTCCATGCACTACTGCCTGCACCATGTGCACCACGTGGCCACGGACTTCCTACAGACACACTTCCGTGACGTGGCCTCCACAGAGGAGTTCTTGGAACTACCGCTGGACCGCCTGTGTGAGATCCTAGCCATGGAGAAGCTGAACGTGGGCAATGAGAAGCACATCCTGGAGGCCGTGGTTCGCTGGCTAGCACATGACCCCGAGGCGCGGAGGGTGAGAGCGAGGGTTCCCCAGGCATTATCTGCCTGTGTTCCTGGCTCAGCATTCCTGTTTTTATTTGTCCCGTTATCGCCTCCTGCAGGTCTACACCAAAAAAAAACAAAAAAAAACTTGCAACAAGTGACTCTTTGTTGCATTATACAACTGTAGCTTGAAGTCTAAAGGACATATAGGAGAGTCAAAATTCAGTCTCTTGCATATTGACCAATCTGTCCCTCTTAGGTCCACATGAAAGAAGTGATGGCATCGGTGTGGGTACTGGGGCTCGACCAAGCCTATCTGCGGGAGCAGATGCTGGGAGACCCCCTGATGAGGGAGGTGATTCGGGAGTGTTGCCATGTCCCGCTGGGTGGTGCACCCCAACAGGGGGAGGCGCTGCTGGCCTCCTTTAAGCCCCGTGGTTACTCCGAGTGCATTGTCATCGTGGGGGGCGAGGATAGAGCGTGAGTGTCCTATTCAACTGGCAAGGGGAGGGAGGGGTGTGAATGTAAGATGGAGAGAAGGCAAAAGGATGGGGAGAGTGTAGGGTGGAGGGACAGAGGAGTAATAGTGGATGGCATGAGAGTATAGGGTGGAGGGATGGAGGAGTAAGAGAGGATGGGGTTAGTGTAGGGTAGAGGGATAGAGAAGTAAGAGAGGAAAGGGTGGGAGTAGGGTAAAATGATAGAGGAGTAAAAGGATGGGGTGAGTATTGGGTGAAGGGATAGAGGAACTTGGATGGTTTAAGATGAGATTGGGAGCTGGTTAGCAGTATAGTATATAAGACGCATTCATTCTTTGCTTGTTTTGTTTGTTGCTGATCAGATCTTTTCTCATTTCATTAATTTCCATTATGTCTTCTCTATAATTCATGTGACAAGAACCACTATAGTTTCTTTTCTTGAAAGGACTCTGTGGTCCGTGATTCCTGAACGGGGCAGGGTGTGGTTTACATTACGGCAAGAGTGTATTATGTGCGGGGGACGGCCTGCAGGGTCTGAGAGAGAGAGGGAGGAGGCCGGAATAGAACCACACGCTCACGTCACACTTCCTGTTTCCTGTGTAGGAGCCGCAAGCCCACAGCAGTGACTCGCTGCATGTGCCCACTGTATGACCCCAACCGGCAGCTGTGGATCGAGCTGGAGCCCATGAGTGCGGGCAGGACCGGGCACGGCGTGGTGACCGCAGGTTCGTTCCGCAGGGCCCGATCGTCCCGGGGAATATGGCCTCTGAGCTGCTCTTTAGTCCGCCCTCCATGGCAAAGCTGTGGGCTTCCAGAAGAGGACATGAAGCTCTGACACTCAAATGTCACAAAACATGAACTTCAGAAGTTAAACATTTACATGTTGGAGGGACCTGAGCCCCTGGATCCCCGTGGGGGGGGCGCTGGGGGGCGCATTACAGAAATTCCTATTTACTGTCAAGATAGGAAGAGTATGATCAGGGATTGACATTTTAACCTTTATATGCCAATTCGTACTATATTTGTGGTATATAGGTAAAAATGCACGGTAATTTCTTGTCATGTCGGGTCAAATGCACATAAAATACGTACATAATCACGCTGTTACATTAATCGGTTGCCGCACGAATGGCTTTTAAACGTGAATGCGTACTTGAGCACCAGTTATGTCCATCCCTGAATATAAGATAGGATTTGCATCTCTAATACTAAACTGGGAAACATCCTATCTAAGTTTATGAATCCCACCTTATCTGAGGTTAGGAAATCCTAAATACTCAATTCAATGTTGGTTATCAACTCTTACTGAGACATCGATGCTACTTTTCTCATCCTGCAGAGCTATTTGTGACCCATTAACGTTAGGTTTTCTCAAAGCACCCATACTTAAAACATAATAATAATAATAATACGACATATTGTGCTAAAGATGAAAGCATCATGAGTCGAAACAGGCCACTTCACTATTGAATGTCATCATATTCTGATCTCCTAGATGTGCAAGACGTGTTACTCCATATACCCACTAAAAATGCTGCAGGATTTCTGTATACCCACTCAAATTGTGCAACGATATGCTGTATATCCACTAAGAAAGCTAAGGATTTCTGTATTACTCAAAAATGTGCAAGGAATCAAGGATGCGTATGTTTCGTGACAGATTTTACAAGCGAATTGATTTTGCAAACACTGGATTGGGAGACGGCAAGTGCAGTTGCTGAATACAAATGGGGGGAAAAAAACATGAAACATCTTTCATATTGTCCAATCAGACAGCCCTCCCTCATCCCCCCGCCTTAGTTACCTTGAGCACCAATGCATTGCAGAAACATGAACACATTGCAGAAACTAGAGTGCATACGTATGCAGCTGTGATTGGGATTTTGAAATGAAAGTGATGGAGTTGTGGGATGTGCATAGAGGGGGGATAAATATGTTCCTGCGGAGTAAACCATGAACCGATCCTTTATTCGGATCAGTATCGGCAACGATTCAGACCTATTAGACGAATCGGGCATCAGCCATATGTGACTGATCCACGTCTGATACTTATGTAGTTTTCGGCAGTCTGTAAAAAGATAGCTCCTGTTTCTTGTTAAATTAATTTGTACAATTGATCGTACGTCAATTCTTTCCCATTTGAGATGTTTCTTGCGGCGTTCAAGCTGAATGCTAACGCTGTCACTCGGGTATTTTTGCCACTCAGTGGTTGTGAGCGCAGTGACTTCCACCTGCTGTCACGTCATGCACAAACCCTTTGCAGCAGGAGAAGCGTAAGAACATCAGATAAGAGGGCGACAATCTGGAAATATCTTTCAACAACAGCTGGTAGTACAGCGATTTGCAATCTTTGTAAAAAAACAAAGTTCTGAGAGGTGGAAGAAACAAGAGTGAAAGCAGTTGTGCGAGACAATGCAAGTAATAAAAAAAAGCATTGTATGATTTGGGAGTCGCTAGCTTGGGGTGTTTTGCGCACTCACTGCAGCTTGTGATACAACATGGACTGCTATCGCAGAAAAGCATAATACATATGTGTGTGTGTGTATGTATGTATATATATGTGTATATATATATGATTTTATTATGTGATGAGTGAGGTTTTGTAGCCGGGGTCCGTACATTTCATTGGTTGCAGTATAAGCAATAAAAGAACAGCCATGCAGATTAAATAGGCCTATATTTGTAGCTATAGCTAACATTATTTTATGGCCAGTGAAAGTTAGGGCAGCTTAAGTGCTATCCTAAAGTTAGTAGAGTTTATTTAGGATTTTGGGAAGTTAAGCTTGTGTAATACACTTTATAGGAAACTTAGGAACTGACTTACTGTACTGGCTTCTTTTTAATACGGCCCCAGGTTCTCCACAGCACTTAACTGCAGGGCTGAAAGACCCCCACATTTTTGCTCCCTCCTAGCTCAAAGCAAGCCTGAACCAAACAATCAAAGACACAAAGAGACCGAATACTAGTAACATATGCTCTGTAGTCGATGGAGAATGGGTTGGTAAATGGAGGGCAAATAAAGAAAATGCGACAACACTGTTAAATTTATAGAGAGACTGAAACCAGACTTTTGCCTTTGTGTGAAATATAAGGGTGTCGTTTTGTAGGAACCCACGTTGGTTTCCATTTAAACATTGTTACCGATCATAACGTGGAGGTGAGTCGGCCTCGTGTCACAGACACACCCAGCTGTCCTGTCAGTGTGTCGACAGGAATGACGATTCCTCTGCGGCGTGGGACATCTTTCCAGAAGGCATATTTCCCAAGTCCTGGAAAGACGCACTTGGTTCCTCTGTTGTAACATTTTGGTTTTGACAACTTGTATTCAATAATGAATATTGGGCCTCATTCACCAATATTTTCTTAAGAATTCTCTTAAATTTGTTCTTACAAAATTTAACAACAAGCTACGTCGGATTCACGACGTGTTCTTAAGTAGCAGAATTGTTCGTAACTTTGTTCTTAAGAATGATGAATCCCACGTCTTCGTAACTGAAGGAAAAAAAACTTCAGTAATGCTGAAGTAAAAGTATTAATACAGTAAAATCCCATTATAGTGGACTTGCTTATAACGGAATATCGTCTATAACAGACGAGGTCCGCTGGTCCCAGCCATGTGCCTTTAAGAACATGCGGAAAAAGCGTCGGATATAGCGGACTCGCATATAACGGAGTTTTGCTTATAACGGACAAACAATTTAGTCCCCAGGGCCGCTTTTAGCTGTAGTTTTTTTCAGCTATAACGGACATACAGGCTCCGCCTACAAGGCGTATGGCATGCCGGTGATATCCAGCACAGATGCGTAGTCGGGATTATTCATAGTCACGCATCTGCTCAGGTAAAGTTGGATTATTACATGTACAATATAATTTATACCACAAGTGTGTCTGCTGGGGTGTGGCATGAGTAAATGGTGTCCTGTAGTTGTGTTCTGGGCATACAGCAACTCTGAATATAACGGACTTTGGATATAACGGACTGTTTTGTCAGGTCCCTTGAAGTCCGTTATAATTGGATCTTACTGTACAGGAGGTAAATGCAAATAGACACATGCTATTTAATAGCGTAACCAGTGAATATCAGGCCCCCAAGAAAGCTGACATATGGAAATATATCACCTTCTCTCTGAACGTTGTGTGCCAAATAAATCTAAATGATCTTCAAACATGCGTTCCCTTCTCAGAGCACGATTTATAAGCAAGCTCTTCAAGAAGTAACAGAAATGCCATTTTGATAGCAAGGCCAATGCGCAGAAACAGACCTATTTATAATCCGCATGATCGCCGTCACTACCATGAAAATAATTTTTACATTTTAAAATTATTTTTTATATTTTACTTTTATAAATTATTCAAATACTGTCATTTTATGAACTGTAGAATGAACAAAACTGCTATAACCGATTATTTTGAACAAACTATCATTACTCAAAAGTGCCACATCTGGGACAGTTATGGTGTGGAGAAGCTCCAAAGAGGATCACCAGCTGGACTGCTGTGTACCCGGAGTGCAGAATAGGGGTGGATGAGCGATGGTTTGGGTTGCAATATTATGGCACTCCTGAGTCCTGCTACTTGTTCTAGATGGGTACGTCACTGCCAAGGACACCATTCTGGAGGACCATGTTCATGATGAAAGTTAAGCAGAACATCTCCCATGACCTGCACAGTCACCAAATCTGAATATTATTGAGCCACTTTGGGGTGTTTTGGAGGAGTGAGTCAGGAAACATTTTCCACCATCAGCATCACATAGTGACCTGGCCACTGTTCTGCTAGAGGACTGACTCAAAATCCCTCTGGCCGCTGTGCAGGACTGGTATCTGTCATTCCCAAGACAAACAGATGCTGTACTGGCTGCAAAAGGAGGCCCTATACTAATACATGAATGTGGTCTAAAAGCCTGCGTCTCAGTTTCATTGCCCAACCCCTGTGTAATCTAACATGTTTATAAACATGCGGCACATTGTGTGTCCTGCGGTTTTCTGTTAATATGAAGCTGTACCCTGTTGCACAGGAATATGCTTTTCCTGAAATGCTACTTCACTAGAGGTGGCAACTCGATGACACTTCTGAGAAATGTTCAGAAATCCTCTGCAGTCTATAATGCTTCGTAAAAGTTCGTAAGACACTCCATCTTCAGTTACTGTGCATAAAGGGATGCAGGAATCACTGCTTGCATTTCCCTCCAATCAGTGGGCTCACTGCTTGCATTTCCCTCCAATCAGTGGGTACCCCTCAAGCATTTCCCTCCAATCAGTGGGTTCCCCTTTTGCATTTTCCTCCAATCAGTGGGTTCCCCTTTTGCATTTTCCTCCAATCAGTGGGCTCACCTCTTGCATTCCCTCCAATCAGTGGGCTCACCTCTTGCATTCCCCTCCAATCAGTGGGCTCACTGCTTGCATTTCCCTCCAATCAGTGGGCTCACTGCTTGTTTTCCTCTACAATCAGAGGGCTACCTCTTTGTGGTGGGAGGTATGGATGAGAACAAGACCGTCCTATCCAGCGGGGAGAGGTACGACCCTGACACCAACACCTGGAGTCCCATCCCCTCCATGATCCAGGTGAAACACACCCCTCACCCGAAATTGGGCGTATGCGGCTTATGGGTTACAGTGTGGCATGTTTACAGACCTGTAGGTGCTCTAACCCCTTAGAGGTGAAGCTTTAATGCTCCATCTGTCTTTGTGTGAAGGATGTAATTTTCAAGTAAGCACAGTAAAATACCAATTAGTGTCTTATCTAATCTATATGGTAAACATAATCAAGGCACTACAGTCTGATCTGCAGGTACACGCCTGTTGATCTATGTAACATGTACATTCCATATCTTGACTTTTTACCTATAATCTACAACTTGTGAATGTCTATTAATACTTACACAGTAATCATGATCACTGTCCAGGGCATGCAGACCTGTGCGTTCATACATGGGAACATCCTGGGGACTTACTGACGCTATGTCCTTTAGCAGTGTGGGGGGTGCAGTGTCCTGTTTGTGCCGTGTCCCCACTGGCCAGCAGAGAGCAGTATTGTGCACTGTGCCGCCTCTCCCATACCCACGTTAGGCGCGGCAGAACTTCGGTATTGTGGAGATCGACGGCCTGATCCACGTGCTGGGCGGGGAGGACGGAGCAAGCGAACTCCTTACCATGGAGGTGTACGACCCCCACACCAGGAGCTGGAGCGCGCGGGCTAGCATGACCATGGTGCGCAAGGTGAGCAGCACGGGCCAGACAGCAGCAGGGGCAAACCAAGGTAGTACAGTGTTGGATGAGTAATATACTCATGTAGCACCTCACCCCATCCTGAGTAGTAATGGTATTGCCTGGTCTCACCTACAGGTTGGCTGCTATGCGACTATGAACAAGAAGATCTACGCCATGGGTGGCGGCTCTTATGGGAAGCTGTATGACTCTGTGGAATGCTACGACCCTAGGACTCAGCAGTGGACGGCACTCTGCCCCCTTATGGAGAGGAGGTGAACTGCACCGCTGTGCACAGGAATCGAGCAGTTTTAACCTGACGCCTAGTTATTTTGGATCTGTATGAATATTTACTGGAAAAGATTCCCAGAGTCTGATGTCTGATTCTCAGTGAGGTGCCAGTGCTGGGTTTGGGGATAGATTAGTTGTGGATTCCTGTGAGACATTAATGCTGTGTTGCATTTTCCAGGTTTGGGGCGGTGGCGTGCGGAGTGAGCCAGGAGTTGTACGTGTTCGGGGGCGTGAGGAGCAGAGACGCTGATAACCCCGAGTCCAGCCAGATGATGACCTGCAAGTCTGAATTCTACCATGAAGAACTGAAGAGGTAGGTCCAGGCCGAAGTAAACGCCATGGAGCTGCATGACAGGGGCGCAGACCGGGAAGCTGCGCATACTGCTCACTGCAGCTGCAGCACTGACCTTCTTTACATAAAAGGATATGGGTAGGGCAAGGGAAATGACATCACTAACAAGGAGGCGGGGTCAGGGATGTCACAGTGGATACCGTTGAGTTCTCATTCTTGATGCGTAACATGCATCGTTCTGCTCTTTGTCTTGCGTGCTCTTGCAGATGGATGTATCTGGATGACCAGAGCCTCTGCGCGCCCACAAGCTCGTCCTTTGTGTATGGTGCCGTCCCAATTGGCGCAAGCATCTACGTGGTGGGAGACCTGGACACCGGTGAGCGAGTCGCCGTCCTGCAGCATAGCGGGTCTCTAACCTTTAACCTCTGTCGTGTGAGAAAGGGTGGGGCTTGTGTTCGGAGAAAGTCACAGTGAAGTATGTGGGGTCCAAATACATAAACTGTATTTATCCCAGTAGAGAATTACAGGCCAGCTCTGCTCATAGATGTTGTTTCTGTTCTGTATCTATCTACAGCCAAACCCTTCTGTAGCTGCTTATCCAGGTCCTCAGGAAGCCCCAGACAGTCCACATTTTTGCTCCTTCCCAGCTCCTAGCCAATCAAGAACATCGAACGCCTGGTATGGGAGTGCTAGGAGCTGGGTGGGAGCAAAAATGTGGTCTGTCTGGAGGTCCCCGAGGACCGGGTTGAGAAACACCAGTTTAGCGTCACCAGAACATGCGGAGTGCGCACACAGAGCAAGGACACCCCCGCTGGGGTGAGGCCACAGCGGTAACTGTGGCACTGCCAACCCGTTTGTGACCGCATCACCGATGCCCCTTCTGACAGTGCCTCCCTCTGTCCCCCCTCCCCTCTCCTCTCCAGGCTCAAGCTACGACTACGTCCGCGAGTTCCGGCGCAGCTCTGGCGCCTGGCACCGCACCCGGCCCATGCTGCCCACCGACCTCTGCAAGACGGGCTGTGCCGCGCTGCGCATCGCCAACTGCAAGCTCTTCCGGCTGCAGCTGAAGCAGGGCTTGTTCCGCATCCGCATCCAGTCCACATAGGAAGCCCCGCCCCCGGCCCCGCCCCACCCCACCCTGTCACCTCTGGATGTACGCCTGGGACCCTGAGCTGTCTCTCAGTAGGCTTTAGTGCGCTGTCTGCGGTGGGGCTCGGGCAAGGCGTGGCCTCCTCTGTTTCCCCCCCCCCAAACCCCCCGCTTATGCTAAAGGCTCGTCGCGCATAGGATCTGATGCCTCATTCCGTTTCTAACATTAATACTTTTTAACGGTTTTTACCTACTGCAGTACTCGCATTCCTAGTAGAGCAATGTTTACTACTTTTAGTTCTCATATTAAGCTTTAAAAGGGTGCTTGTGTAAAGAAACACTTCAACGAAGTAGGATCTGCGGTTTCCTTTACTATAAAATAAGAATTATTATGCAACTTGAAGCCCAGTTGGAGGAATTTCTGCGAGTGGCTTCGGAACATTTGATAACTGCGTGGGGGAGGACCGCTGGCCAAGGGACCTTAGTTTTTAAACGTATTATACGTTTTTTTTAATTTTCACTTGTATGTTACAGAGTGTTCCAGTATTTTCCAGGCTGCGTTGTTGGGTGACACGGTACAGCTGTAGAGTGCTCAGGTCGTAGCACCGACTTGCTGATGCAGGGTTCCTGCACACGCGCATAACAATAGGTAACTCTGCACGTAGATGCACCGTCCACCGCTTGGTCTTGAAAAACCAAACTGAGTATCTGCCACAATTAGCAATTATTACTGACCTGTTGTACAAGTTGTAGCTGTCTTTACTGTCTACCTGCAATGTGGCTGTCCTAAGGGCGAACATACTGTAATTGTAATAGTGTTTGAGTGCCTGTGTTCTGTCACTACATAATGTATTTATCGTGCTGTCCTCAGTGAGGCTTGACTATTGAAATGTGTTTATTAACAGGTGTTGGACACTTTCTCATGTACACATGCAAACTCTGCACAGTGCACTTATCACGCAGGCCACTAGGGGCGCCGGCCTTATTTGGACGCACCTGGTATGTTTTTAACCCTAACCCCCTACCCCCGACCCCCCCAGCCATACCAACCCTACAGCACGCGAGGAAACGCACGCTGCCGAGGAAACCGTCCTGCCAAATGCTGGCGGGAAAGCCAGCAAAGAAGTACATACATTCTATGTCATACTTCTTTCTACCAAAATCTCTACTAAAACGAATTATTCAATTGTAAAATATGTCACATGTTTAAATACCTTACTATTTCCTTAATTCGGGAAAAAAAAATGGACATTTGGCAAAAAATAGAAGTTTAATAGAATACTGGAAGAAATATTTAAATTGTTTTGCATTTTTTGAGGGGGAAATTGTACTGGATTGTCCACAGTGTCCAATTTCGTGCTAGAGGTGGTTTCCGTTATGAAAGTGTTTGTGTGTAATAAGTGGTTTACTTTGGACCCCTCTGGCCTCCATTTCTGTCTGGGACGGCTGGGGGACAGTCTACTCTCAGCTGCCATTCCACACCGATTACACAGCCTGTTATGTTACTGTATAATTTCCATCTTAATGTTAAAGGAGGGGGAAAATAACACCATTTTTTGCCTTAGTGATAAATTGCAAAAATGTTATTGTCAGATGTAGATTAGTATCAATATGGGAATAGAGGTTTTGATATTTTAGTCCTTTTGTTTTCTACGGTTAGTTTTTCTGAACTTTTACATGAATGGCCTTTTTCATAATTTTTCATTTTCATTTTTTTGTGATCCAGATCGTAATCTTGAGTTTACAGGCTGAGTAAACAATCAAAGGACAAAAAAACATTAGCTGAGGTTGATAAAACCTGATTTTATAAATGATTTCTAAAAGGTCTGTATGGTATTTCTCATTAATTTGATTCCTTTTTTATTCCAGTAATTGACAGTTATAACAGATGATGTGTCTTGTTACCATACAAATTCAAACATGTTTGCGTGATAACCCTGTGTCATAAATTGAGGTTAACACTGCACTACTTTCGGTGGTAAATATATGTATGTGGACTGATACCTTACTGTCTGCATGTTGCTCATTTCCATGGTTCGTATCTCAGCCGTCCTTCTTTTTATACATATATTTATACATAGAATGGGGTAGTTGACATATGTGTGACACATCTAGGATTTAAAATACAGATTATTATCGATTACGAAAATGAAAGCAGTTCGTTTGAAGCTGGCCACTGTTGTCTCTCCGATGGGTGGCAAAGAGGTCATGTGGCTTGGTACTTGGGGTATTTACGACATGACAGCAGCGCAGTCACTCTGCCGAATCGAGTTGCTGCTTTTGTTTTTAACACAACGGAGAGGCGTCTCTGAATCTGAGGCCGTGAGCTTATCAGAACTCCAGAGTCTGTCTCCCAGAGACATTCTCCTCTGTGTTCTAATTTAATCGGTGCGTGAGGAGTGCATGGGCCAAATCTGAGATAATTGGACATCGAAAAAGTAGGGCAGTATAGGGAGGTTGGGGGACAGACTGTGTGAGCAACCTGGCAAACTGAATTCGCATAACTTATTAACTAACCGTATAATACAAACATGCCTTTAGTCAAAAAGAGGTTGCATTTATAGGCCTATTCTAAATACTCTTAACATATTCGTGACACTTCTGGCTTCAGATCTGTGGATTGTCAGCCTTAGTCTTGCTTATTTGTTTTGGATTTCACAGTCTTAATAACACAATGAAGGTATGCGCAAGAATAAAAAATGGACAGTTTGAGGTGGGGTGTATGAGTTTGATGCATCAACAGCCAATGGAACAGCTGGTATGTTTGGAATGTGGAAAAAAACATGATTTAATTTCTGCTGCTTTATTTCCTGTAAAAGTGCAAAAACTGGCAGTTGAAGAGCCAGTAGCAGCATTAGAAGAGCGACTGTTACTGTCATAAGAGGCACGGAAAGAGACTTTGCATGTGTTAAAGTCTGGAAGCCAAGCTTCTCCTAAAGGAAGGATGTCAGGATTTCTATGAACTTCTGTGCTATTGATAATCCAATTTAATTATTGATGACAACCAACCAATACTGCAAAACTTCAGAAATCATCTGATATATACTAGTCTGATGTGCTTACTTACTGGTCAATAACAGGTTAATTATCTACCTTGCTGTATTGTGCGTGGGTGGGGGTGCAATCGTGCAGAGTGTGCATTTACCGGTAATGGTGCAATTGGGAGCCATGCCAAACCATGGACTAGTCAATGCCTAGTCAGTGTAGATGACAGGAAGTTGAAACATACCCATATTTTCTCTGGGGGCAGTATGACGATGGGTCTGAGTAATGGTGTTTTTCAGGTATACTTTCATCCAGGTCAGTTTACTTATATGGGAACAAACTGTCAGGTGACTTCATTGTTGCATCTGGGCTTTTGCCAAAGCACTGTGAACGTATTTGTTTTAGGGTGGGTGAATGTCCGAGTGGGTGTGTACTAAGCTGTGTATATTTGTTGTGCGTGGATGTGTTCTCACGCTGGATAATGGGCGTTCATGTCATTACCTTCTACTGGTCTGGACAGCATCTCCGTTTCTGCTGTTTCAGCCTCTTTGATAAGCTGTCATAAACTCTGGGGTCCTCTTCATTCGCAGTGCCAGGAATACAAGCAACAGGGGCTTCGATAACCGCGATCCTGTCCTTGTGGAGCGCAATCAACACCGATTCATTTGTCATTAGATATGGAGACGGATCGCGGAGAGAGGACAGCGAGCGGCGCGTCCTCTTTCCACTTTTAGAATAGAGACTGCACTCTCCTATCGTAATCTGACAGTAGAACAAGACGCTCAGCGCATCCGTTTGACTTCCATTGACGTCACCGCGGTGTCACATGAACGCGCCCGAGCCAATCAGAATCGCCCAGCCGAAGTGCCTGTTCGTTCACCAAGATAGAGGAAGAAGAGATCGAGCGAGGGGTGAAAAAACCGTGCCAATGAGCTCTTAAAGAGCAAAACTCATAGAGAAACGCGGCGCTTTTTTTTGGATCATTTCCATTTTTACAATATTATTATTAATGCCGTGAAGTGTTGGTTGATACCGCTACGATGGCTGGCGTAATGGATATAGCAATAGTTCGAGTGTATTGAATAGCCTGCCAGGGGGAGCGCGACGCAGAGGATAGACATTTCTGGGGAGATCGTGTGGATCTGGACGCTGTTACCCCATATCCCCTCTGTTACTCCCCCCAATTCCGGACTCCTTAACGCCTTCATGGATTCTCTTGTGAAAATAACAAATGAAATATTTAAGATCACGCCGCACTAGCTGATCAAAGCGCCTTTTTTCCTGGTCGTGTGTATGTGTGTTTTCCTCCTCTCTCTTTAATCGAAATCACAGTACGCCTACTTCTTATTATTTGAGACGGCGGCGTTTCTTTCTCGCTGCTGCTACGAGGAAACCATGGATTTCAACGGCGGCGGAGGGGGCAGCGATCTCCAGAATAACCAGTGCCACCAGTCCGAGGAGAGCAAGCCTCTATTAGAGGATACGTCTATCCTGGCGACGCCGGAGGGAAATAATAATAAGATGGGCGCCGGGCCGTGTCGGAGAGCCTTGCTTCTCTGCGGCAGCGGGATGCGATACAAGCTGCTGCAGGAGGGAGACATTCAGGTGTGCGTGGTGAAGCACCCACGCAGCTTCCTAAGCAAGATCCTCACCTCCAAGTTCCTGCGGAGATGGGAGCCGCACCACCTCACGCTCACCGACAGCAGCCTGGTGTCGGCCACGGTGAGTCCCCGTCCTGTCCTGTCCGAGCCCCCCCACCCCCCAGAGCAGCTGATCGCTCGCACTAGCCATGTTGAAATAACAGATCGTGCAAATGAATTCACCTATTTAACCGCGTCCCATTTAATGGTGTCCGGCTGCTTTGCTCGCCCCCACCCGCTCCTTGATCTGATCGCAGGATAACCTGCCGAACGAGGGTTTACAGTAACCAGCAGAAATGTTCCCGTTTATTTATTTATCCCCCCCCCCTTCCTCCTTTGTTTCTAACCCAAATGGTCAGCGAGATACATTGTCGCTTTGTCGTTTCCTTATGTGCCATTATACTTGCGCTCAGCTGGCCGCCGTCGAGCAAATCGCATCTGGCATTTCTGTGATGTCTGTCTATGAAAGAAACATCATCTGTGCTTATAAAAATATGAATAAAATGGTCCATCGGACACCGTGTTGAAAATGAGAGGCGGCGCGGGCTCGCAGCCCCGAAGCGGAGGGGGCCGACCGCCTTTTAAAGAGCTGCGGCGCCTCGATGCGTGCCGCACGGCTCGGAGATGGTCGCCTCCCGCACTGTGTTGGAGGACATTTTATATATCGACGAGATGGAGTACCGACCGGGCCTCGGCCGTGTTTACGGACACGGCCATTAATTCCAGTGTTTCCACTGTGAGCCTCCAGAAGCAGCACGTTTAGCACCGATTATATTGAAAAGCAGTATTTGCCCGATTGTGGGAAGTAACGAAAATACCTCCTTTGCAACTCGTATTATAATTTACATGGTGGGTAATGAAATGGGAAAAAAATTAATGAAAGTGACCCATCATGATTATTCTTCAACGTTAGTCCTCGTTTGGGGGTTTTAATTGATATTTTTATGTCTGTCACATGACTTAAACATTACTTTCCCCGTGCCCGGCGGTTTTGGTAACCACTGATCTCTAGGACCAGGAAGACGAGGGTCCGTATTTGAAATGTACCTTCTGTATGTATGCCCTCATAATGATGACCCATCTGTTGGTGTATTTTGGTAGTAGAAGGCTTTCTTTGGCTCATAATAATGAGTCGTCTTTGATGTCTTTGTCGGGCCTCTGATAGATTGGTCTCTGGCGTTTCTAGCCACATGCATTCACACCTGTGGGGTCCTCTGAACTAATAATATCTGTGTTTCATGTTACACAACATGAATATTGAGGGGTTATAGAAACTCGCGATCCTGGCAACCTAATAGTATTTAGTTGTCTAGTTATCTTTACTTCCTTCTAAACAAATTATAGACTTACTGAGAAATGAAGGATTATCAGTGGCAGTATGTTACTGAACAAAATAGGAAATATCACTTCATTCCAAGTGCCTTGCAACATCTATCATTCGCTGTCCAACGCCAGGCGCAGGCACCGGCCGGTGCTGCCTCCATCCCGCCTGTCCATCTAGCCAGAGATCGTGCTTGTCGTTCCCCACTCGTGCAGTGGTACCTCTGCCTTTACGTGCGCGTGGAGCCGAGGCTCCCAGTAGGACTTTCCCACGATTTGATCATTTTAGCCCTTGCCCTCCTCATCAAAGACTGGTTTACTTGTGTTTGCGGTGCGGCCCCCTCAGTTAAGTAAAACTGTCCAGAATTGTTTTTCCACCGCTGTCACCGACCTGGCGTCTGTTACAGTCCTCGGCGGCTCGCTTGCACGTTGCCCTTCACCGTCCCCGGTTATCGCGTTATCGTCTCCTGTCACGTCATCTTTCTATCCGTCGCGGCACCGCAGCCCGTTTCCTTTCTTGTCGCCGTGCCTCGGAGCTGCGTTTTCTGACACCGTCTGCGCTCCATTGTGCTCTTCCCCATCTGACAGCAGCTACGGTGTCGGTGCCCATCTGACGCTGGATAACAGCTTTACAGCTTCCGCCGCCTTCCTGTTTTTTTACGGTTCCGCGGCAGCCCCACCTGCCCAGGCGACACGCGGTGGGTCGTGCTCCGGCAACCGTGGTCTGCTTTGCCGCCACGGTGTCTACTACGATATCAGCTCCCCTGCCGTCCCAAAACCCATTTCAGTTTCATTTTAAGTCACTTTATACATTATTCTCTCACATTATGAGCCCACGGCTTTGTTTTTATTTATTAATTGTTGTATTTGGCCGTGACGTGTTTTTTACGTGATAAATCAGTATGATGTAACATTAAGATTGAAATCTTTTTTCCAGTTTTTACCCTTTTGTTTTCGTCGTTTTCGTATATGGCCCATTTTCTTGTCTGTTTTCTAACATTCATCGCAAAGTAGGGTAATTAGTCATGCTAATGGTGAGTCAGTGTGACATTCTGGAGTTGGAGTATTCCTGTTTGCTTTCTGTTACACGTTCGCCAAGGATAGGTTATATATTTATACATTGATACGTACACACTCAGTGGCCAGTTTATTTGGTACACCAATTCGTTAAAGAACACAGCCTGTTGTCCCATACATGAAATGGCTAATACTGAATTTATATAACTTGCCGACAGAAGTAAGAGATTGGATAAGAACTGGATCGGCTAAGATCTGTGGTCTAACCGATTTTTGGCTATGGTGTGATTTTTTTGGGGGGGAGGGGGGGGGTGTAAGACAGTACAGTGTCTAGAGTTTGCAAATAATGATGCAGTACACAATAAGCACCCAGTCTGCGGCAGGATGGCGGACAAGAACAGAGAGGTCAGAGGAGAATGGGCTGATTTGTGAAAGTGAACAGGAAAGACACTAGTGCAAAAATAACAGCCCAGTGTAACAGTCATGTGCAGAATAGTTTCTCGGAACACAAAGCTTGTTTACTGTTGAAGTGGTTCTGGAAGCAAAAGTTGCTCCAACAATGTAGTAGCTACGAATATGCAATAATGTGGCCATTTAGCATCTGTGTAATGTAATTTGGTAAATATCAATTCTTCATTTGAAAACAAACCGAATTCTTAGGAATTTCCTGACATCAGGAAATGGGCCCTCACAATTCTGTTTTGTGTGCCAAAGCATGACTGGACTGGGGTCTTTCCTGTGAATCTTAACAGTTTAGCAGACGCCATGTTTCTGAGCAGACTCCTTCATCCCAATGAGATAAAACTGAGTTAAATAATTGCCTGTATTTGTGCCAGATGCGGCCTCCTCATGCAATCACAGGTGGTGCCGGTTCTCGTGTGTTTTAAACAGTGGTGTGATGGTACATGAGACAGACAGACAAGAGCAGATGTTAGGGGTGGGAGGTGTTGGCCTGGATGGAGTTACTCAGCTGAAAATTATGCTCTGCGAGGAGGGCTTCCCCCTAGAACTCTATAGGCATGGCGGTTCTCCAGACTTGAAGTTTAACAGCGCTTTTCTCAGCGTGTATTTGATCTAACGGTTCAAACAATTTTGCATTAGGCCTGCTTCGAAAGAGGGTCACTCCAGTGTAGTGTTTGGGGCCTTTGCACACGGCGAGGAGTTACGTTGGTTGCTTATGGAGTATCCGTGACACGCCAAAGAGGATTATTTCTGAGATTTCCCTGTGTGTTGCATGCTGGCTCTTAGGACCTTTGGCCTCCGCTAAAACACAAGCGGCGTGCGTTTAGCTCCATAAGCCATAATTCTTTTGTTTTAGTCATGAGGTCGGGCTGCAAATTGACAAAGAGAAATGAAAGTAATCCAGCTCGTGGAATGTGAAATTGCGGTAAAGCCAACAAAAAATATATACTTTGCAATCCCGCATTTCCTGCATTGCGCGTTTCTGCATTTAACAGTGTAGCTGTTAAATCACCTCAGCTCAGATGTTAAGATCATAGCACGAGTTAACCTGGACTCTGAATCGCGTCACCAATTGTGTTGATTATTTTGCTGTCCTTCCCATATAATTATTTGTGTCTTTGAAGAGGCTCCCGTACCACTCAAAAATGCATGAAACTTAATTGTTGCGGATTATCTATCAGTCGTATCAGATTTAGAAACTTTATTCGGCGAGTACAAAAAAATTCTTTTGGTGCAGGTGGTGACATGACATTTCAATTAAACATGCAACTGAGGCAAAAAAAAAACAAGAAATAATACATAGAATAAAAGGCAAATACATGGTAAAATAAAAACAAGATGTGCAATTGTAATACAATTTCACAGTTTTCCTAGTCTTTATTTAGAAATATATCAGGTAAGTGAATAAATGTTTACTGTAATAGTGGTTTTCTTGTTTTAGAAAGGTTACAAACCCTTTTTAACATGGCAGCTGTAGGCCTACAGCATGGTCTTATTTATTTTTTTATTTTCATGATTTCATGACCCAGACAGGCTTTTTAATAAATCTTAATTAAAGTGGACTCAGTGGCCCATCTCGGATGATCGTATTTGGATCCTGATGCTGGGAAACCATATGCAGACAATCACGGGCAAACTTCAAGCTTACAGAATATAGATCAGTGAGCGGACAAACATGCCAATTCCCATAGACCGAGCTGTCACTGTCTGAGATTGCCCTGACATTTAGGAGGACGTGACTCGTCCGTGAGACATAAAGGGAAATGGCCATGTGCCTCATGCCCCGACTTTGACTTTTTGCCCACTTGTTGGGGTTTTACATACATAGTTCTTGCAAAAGTAGTCTGCCGAAATCAGTTTTGCGTAGAGAACAAGCTTCCACTTGGACTCTGACATGCAGCTCAGCTGAAGCTTATTAAGAGTGTGTCACTGCAGATAAGTGCTTTTAGAAGTCTTGTATGCTCCGTGTCTCTTAATATCAATTATTTAGGACTGAAACTAATCCTTCAGAATAAAGGAATATGTGATGTGTCAAACGTATGTAAAAAAAAAATTGAACTTTTGTTGGTGTATTATGTGCTTTAAAAGTAAAAGGAACATGGTTTTGATACCATATAGTTCACTGTTTCAGATTGTGTTAGTATGATAAAAAGGTGTGACTCTTGTGTGGGAAATCGTCATTCACTACCATGTATCTCTCGTGTTATTTGTGATGGCAATCCACAGTTCAGGGTAAAGAGATGTTATTGTATGACATTTTCTTTATTACAGGCTGGTTGGATGACGATTCTGTTTCTTTGTATTGTATTGTATTTGATTGTTTGGTTAGTTCCAATGTAGCTTTGTACTAATTCCCCCGTTCAGGATTGATACAGTATGTTTATGTCTACATATCAATTTACTTATCAATTTAATAAATGTTTGTCATCAACATAGAGAGGAAAAATTTAACCCCTGGCCTCTGCAGTAGTCTCCTGGGGTTTTAATCAGAAGGGAATGATTAAAAAAGGAAAAAAATAACGGGCATTCTGGTACCAAGCTATATTAGTGAATACACAATTAAGGATAAATAAATGACACAAATGATGGAACCAATGGTTTCATGGGGTGACTGTTTTGTAGTTTATGAAGAATACGATACTGGGCGTTAAGACGCAAAGAGAGGCATCAAAGCAACGCAAAAACGTACACAAAAACTATTCTGACTGTAGAAAGCAAATGTCAACATGAATGATGCAAAATCCCAGACATTTCAGGCATATTTGTGTTCCAGAAAAAAAGGACGTATGGTCACCCTAAACGGTTTCATATCTAAGCAGGTCATGTTGGTAGTCAAGCGAAATCTTTCCCATATAGAACACGGTGTAAGCTATGTCATTATGGAAACACAAATTGGAATATGTAGTGGTGTTTTAAATATGTTGTAATACTTTTGGCCGTCTTTTCGCCCGTCTCTGCGTCCCAAGCGCGATGTAACATTTACCGTCCTGATGCAGCTGCGTTCATTTCCGGTGACATCAATGAGTGAAACTGAGTCATATTTTCTGTGAGCCTAAGCGAGCCGGTGTGGGCTTCTGAACGGCCGGTGTTCGGCTCCCCGGTACCCGGCGAACCCGCAAAAGAAGCGCCCCTGTCAGATTTCATCTTAAAGTCAATTAGCTACGAAAAGGGCCAGCGGCAGAAGATTCGCGAAGTGAAACGCCTCCGGCGTCCGTTTGCTGAAGTAGCTCAGCCAGGTCTTTGGCAAAGGGTGGGATTCACGAAGCGTTTCTATTCCGAAAGTGGAAGCGGCAGCTTTTCACGTCCCCGTTTCCCTCTAAGCTGGGATGTGGCCCGTTTGCGCGTGACGCGCGCATCACCGGCCGCCCATTCCGACTTCCCGTTCCAACGTGACGTCAGAGCCACTCTGTTAGACGCACACACTGGCAAGCCCCCTATTACCCCCCCCCCCTTTAAAAACGGTGTCACCCTTCGCCTGCACGCACCGTTTAGTTAAAATACAAAATATTAATTATGTACATGAATAAGACCACCATGCTTCTTAGAATACCATTATAATTCATTTAATTGCAAAACTGAGTCGCCTTTAAAAGGAAATGCATTTTAAGTTGGCCAAAACAGTTGGCCAAAAGCTATGTGCACCAGGTAAAAGCCTTGTGGCTTAAGCGCTGATAAAAAAAAAAAAAAATGTAATATAAAGTGCTGGAGATATCAGATTTCTAGTACTTATTTTCCAGAAAAGGCTGAAAGCGCAACCTTTTCTTTGACATGTTTAAATGCACGCGGGTCACTTTTCACCAGTCTTAACGGGAATAGAATATTTTCTGTTTCCGCATCACTCATTATTTTCATCAAAACCAGTTTTATGTTGAGATATAGCCTCATGCAAGACTGAATCTTATTTGTCATGAGAGTATAATCAAATGGTGGGAAATAATTGTTATCTGAATAAAGTTCAAACAAAAAGCATGGATTTGTTACATTAAAATTTGTTTGTCTAATTTTTGGTTTGGGGCAGTGTAGTGTTCATCTATCAAATTCTCCATTAAAATCTAAAATCTTAAAATGTAGCATGAGGATTTGCTCAGTGTTTTCAAAGTTTTTAATAAAATGTTTAAGTAGAGTATAGAAAAGCTGAAACGTCTTGCCTTGGCTGTTTATACCGAATTTTGGCAGTAAAAATTACTAACTTTTGTGAGTCCCTTGGGCTAAGTCTGCCAGCTTCATATAGCATTCTTCTCGAAAAATGTGAAATGCACAAGCTTTTGTAGGGGATTGTTGGTCGGCCGCCCGGTTAGATTCTTAGCTGAGCTGCGGACTGGTTCTCCAGTTACTCCCAGGCACAGACTTTGTAGTCCTCTGGTAATTCCAGCACTATCCTGTCTGTATGTTGGGTCAGTGACCTGAGTAAAATATCAGTCCGAACTCTATTCCAAGGTCATTTTCAGAATGAAACAGGGGGTTTCCTCATGGACCTCCCTGACATGATTTCCCCCACCAAATAGCGTTTGATGCTATCCATCGGGTGTGTTCCCAATGTAATACATTACCAGTTAATCTAGGTGTTTATTCTCTGTCTCTTCAGTCAACAACATGCTTAATCACATCTTTCCTGGACATTTTGTATGCCGTGTCACACAGGCTTTTACACAGAAACTTCCTGTGTCTTCCCACCAAGAAATGTTTAATGTGTGGCGTACCCAAGCCGCTTGTGACGTAGGGGCTGTTTTCTTTCTTAGTTTACTTTCCTTTTTTGTCACTAGTCTCTCCTTTAACTTCCCTGACCAACACTTAGACTGGCTGTATCCATATGGTTTTGGTTCTTAAAAGGCTGTTTTCTTTAATTTGTGATAGAGAGCCATCTTGTTTATGCACAAGACACTGGATTTTCTCACGATACTTGAAGATATTTTCATTTGATAATGTGTCTTTGAAATCCACAGTAGATTTAGCACACACACAGTTCCGGAAGAAAATTGAAAGAAGAGACCACAGCACAATTTTTCGTTTCACCTATTTCTCAATTTATGGGTGTGCATCTATGAACATATCTCATGATTAATTTGATTAAAATCTTTAACGCAGTTAACCCATCTGCAGCGCAGAATGGTCTGTGTGTGTGTGTTCTTTTTCAAGAATTACCCCTTGGGATCAATAAAGTTTATTTCACTTGTAATTTTTTTTAAGAGCAATGTAACCTGAAATATGAACTTGTATTTGCATGTTCCATTCGTTTTGTGCGAATTCTAAAGATAACTGATTGTATGTTACTTTACTTCACCCTATCCGCCATGACATCTAATTTTCCAGTTTATTTTTTATTAACTATTGTTGCTACGAAGGAGCTGGGTGACTAAATATGGAGTAGATAAAGTAAAATGTAAATATTCCAGCCATGTGTTGTATTGCTTATCTATATATGGCGGGGGGCCGGGGTTGGGCAAATACTTCCTGTACTATATGTGTGTGTTTTGTGGTGTGTGGATGTGTTATGGCTGTATATTGATGTGCCTTTGGGAAGGAAAAGGTGGGGCGTAAGTAATTATTTAGTTACTGCTGGAAGTCGAGGCCCTGTTTACAATGAACTGGTCTATTTTCTTTTGGCCTGGGAAGGTGATACTGTACACAACCGATTTCTGCCTCCCGTATTTATTTAAGAAACGTCTTTGTTTCCAAGGAAACGCAGCATAGAGGACAGAAGACCTGTATTGTGCTCCTCAATCAAAACAAAAGGAGAACAGGAAGGAGAATAACACCGGTGAGCGGGAGCAGCGCGGATCGCCGCCGTTACCATGGCGACGGTGGCGCATAGTTATTATGATAGTATTCAGGCCTCCTTAATGGACTTGGCCTAGCCGGGTCTGTTCAGTGGTGTGTATCGCTTTATGTGAACGTTAACGGTATAAACACTAGTCTTTCGTTGCTCTGCCATTGAACTTCCCAAGAAAGTGTTTAACTTTTCATAGGTGAGGATCTGTTTAGTTAATGGCTCCATTCCACTCAAGTACTTCAATAAATAATATTACTATAATATATTATGGTAATATGACCTAATATTATTGTCATCCATCCATCTTTCATACAGTTATCCTGTAGAGGGTTAACCGTATCCCAGCAGGCACTGGGAACATTCGGGATAGGATGGCAGACCATAGCCGTGCGTCAAAGTTTTATTGCTTACATATGAAGTCGGTGGGATATGCTCAGTCAGCCAGACAGCCTCCCACCCCCCGGTGCAGTGTGGGCGTTAACGCCCATTGTCAAGAACACTCAGTTTTTAAATCCTATTCAGAAACTCTGGAAATGGAGAAACCGGAGCTTATTAATTCCAGCAGTGTTTACTGGCGTAATAAATGTTAAAACTCAGTGAATTTAGTGTTAAATATATGCTGTGCCAGTATTGTTCGTTCACAAGACCATGGGTTTACTTGGCAGCATTTGGGGTTAAATGTGTGTGCTTATAAGGAAATGCTTTGTTATTATGCACAAGCCCTCTAAGCTTATACTGTTTGGCCTGTTGTATGACTCTTACTGTATGACCCTTTAGAGATGTCCTTTTTTTTTTTTGAGCTGTAAATTAATTTCTGAACCCCCCCGTCTGTCCACTGAACTGTACCACATTTGCGCATTTTAAAAATGTTTTTTGTTCGGACAAATTAAGTGTTTTAGATGTGCTGCAAACTACTACTGGCATAGTTCAGTCGCCGTTTTGGGGAACATTGAAAGAAATGTAACCAGTTAGCTTTTCAAGGTGTGTTGTTGACATGTGAACGAGGCGGGGTGGCCAGATGGGGCCTGGGGGGGATAACCTGGTTTATGACAGGAGAGCGGAAGACACCAGTGAAGGTGGAGTTCTTTAGGTTTTTTTTTTTTTTTGTAATGGCCTCTTCAAGTGGATGTCAGTGACTAACCATTTCAAGCAACAGGGCTGGTTTGTGGTCCGTTCCCCTAACATAACAGGGGAAAAAAAATGAAGTATTCGGAGTCTGTTTATATGACGAAAAAGAGTAAAAGCAAGGAAGAATTTCTTTCTTGGCTGAAGGACGAGATGCAGACATTCTGAAAGGATCATGAAATTCCCAGTAAACGGGCAGCTCAGCTCTGAGGCTGTGTTGGTTTGCAGCTTTCTGACGAAACACTTCCAGGGAAATTCTCACAGTTTAAAAACATCTGGCCTGCAACTGGGTATGCACACAGTGGTTCCAGTATGAATGGTCATCGACTGCTGCTTTCGTGACGATGGGAGTCGGGTCATGATGTAGTTCGGAGTACCTTGGCCTTGGCAGATGTCTGCAGACCTGTGTCAGTGTGGCTGGCTCGGCTGCGTTTGCGCAGTTGCACTGCGTTTCCTATCTGCTGTGAAGGGCAGACGTCATTCTCTTGCTGCTGCAGACCTTTCCTGTAGCGGGATCTCGACTTACACGGACAGGTGTGTTTGAGGCGCTGGTCACATCCCGGATGGGTCTGTAGGCATCCAGGGCAAAGGGAAGCTGACCAGTGGATTTTGAACTGATACTTGACACATTGACTGGGTGTCATTATGGTCTGAAAGTGACTGATTCTGGTTCTCTTTGTGTGTGGATAGATGGCGCATCTTACCCCTTTAGACCACTCAAGTGTGTGAGTGAGTGAGTGAGTGAGTGTGTGTGTGTGTGTGTGTGTGTGTCCCGCAATGTGATTAAAACCTGTCATTTTGACATTGTGGGGACCATTTTTCAGGTCCCCACAAAGATCTGTGAATTTAATCAAAAAATGCCAAAAGTCTTGTATTTTATTTGGTTACTTATGTTTGTTAGGGCTGGGTTAGGGTTGCCATTGTTGGGATAAGAGTTTTGCCCATAGAAATGAATGATTACTCACAAAGATTTAATTACAAGCGTGCGTGTGTGTGTGTGTGTGTGTGTGTGTGTGTGTGTGCGGTGTGAATAACTCCTCTCTCTCCCTCTCTCACACGCATCTACATACACTTTCTCACTCTCTCTCTCTGACTCTTTCTGTCTCGCTCCCTTTGCCCCCAGCCCACCGGCTACATGGAGTCAGCGCTGTCCTATAGCACCATCGAGGACATCCAGCTGCTGACTTGGGACAACGCCCCCAAATACTGTCTCCAGCTGAGCTTCCCGGGGGGCACCGTCCTGCTCCAGGTAACAGTCCTCGACGGCGCCCCCTGTTGGCTCCAGACGTCTCGACACGCTGCCGCAATCTCCTTCGGCCTCCCTGCTGAAACCTGAGTACGACGTAACCAAACGCTCAAATTAACAGTAACAGAATAGCCAAAACACAGTGGCCACAGAATGAAAATGAGGGAGGGAATGAATGAAAAAGGGCAACTGAACCCGGCGGACACCCTTTACCATCAGATTACAGTCGTGCCTTTTGGCCGCTTCCATATGAATCCCACCCTCGCTCTGCATGCTTCTGCCATGTTCTTCCCAATTAGGACAGGGCTGCTTTACCCGGAGTGCCCGTGTGTGTATGTGTGTGTGCCCGCCCTGCAGTGGCCTGGCACCCCGTCGGTTACCCAGAGTGCCCGTGTGTGTGTGTGTGCCCGCCCTGCAGTGGCCTGGCACCCCGTCGGTTACCCAGAGTGCCCGTGTGTGTGTGTGTGCCCGCC
>JAODJW010000019.1:18853106-18863435 GCA_026777045.1 Hyperopisus bebe
CAACCAACCAGTTGACTATAAAGAGTCACAATCACATTGTACTCAACTGGTTGGTTGAAACAAAATCCTGGTTTGGAGTTTTACTTTCTGGACCTGAAATGTCCACCTCTGCAGTCATGTACCACAGCCACTCCTCCCGACACACCAGCCCCTCCCCCAGCCAGAACACACCAGCCAGCAGCTCATCTCTACAACTCTACATCTCTACATTTGCGAATAGCAAATAATCATTTCAAGTTGTGTACTTTTGAAACTTATTTGCACTGCGTTTGCTACTCTGCACTGCGTGTACCACCTTGCGTGTTGTGTCGCAAGGTGCCCCCACGGGGGCGCGGGGGCGGATGGCTGTGGCTCACCCCTCGGCGAGGTGGGGGTTTGGCCGCGGCACGGCGTCGGTGAGCCGCAGGTCGAACTCCATGCAGCGCAGCGGGTTCTCCCGATAGTGCATGATGAGCTCGTAGACGCTGGAGAAGTGCAGGTTCTCTGTCAGGAAGAAGAACTGCTGTCCAGCCTCTGTGTTGGAGCGGATGCGGCAGTGCTGCACTCGACCTTTACGCCTGCGGGGGAGACTGAGTTTTTATACCCCCCACACACACACACACTCCACAGCACTCAGCCTCCGTTATCAGTGCTATACGAACCATAGGGTCAATACGCCATACTATATGTGCAATCGGGGGTGGATACAGTTGCAGGGCTACAGAGGCACCAAACCCAGCTAAAAACTGATTGGCCGCCAGAATGTCCCCTCCCCCGATTCAAAACATACCATTAGCTAATGATAGAGATGCCCCCTATGTATGAATTATGAGCTATTCTATGTTCCCCACCATAAAAAGTCCTATTAACTCCCCTGTATATTTATATATTACACACATCCATCATCCTGCAGCATAACCCGTCAAACCACCGAGAGTTCATATTCACTGCTACATCTAACTGGCCTGAAAATAACAGCAAACGACTCACGACTTCACTAGGCTGAGAAGCTCTAAAAATATGCATTGCACAATAACTACAGAGCAACTTCCAAGCAAGAATAATACTACTCCATGACCAGTATTTTAAAAAGCGATAGAGATGACGAAATAGATAAAGGAAAGAAAGACTGGTGATGTGGATGGAGGTAGAAGGGAGGAAAGAGGACGGGAGGACAGGAGCGGACGAAAGCGGAGCGTCTGAGGTACCAGAAGGACAGGGTGTAGTCCGTCAGGTAGGTTTTACTCTCGCGCACCAGGAAGGTGCCGTCATGCCCCCCCGACTCGGCACAGTACTCCTGCAGGAGGTGCTCCGCCATCTGCCTGCCCTCCGTCATCCTCCCGTGGAACCAGGGCTCCTGGTAGTGCAGCTCTTTGGGGTTCGTGGCCTGCAGGCGCGGCCAGAACCAGAACCAGAACCAGAATCAGAACCAGCTTCATTATCACCTAGCACATATGCACGTGTGATCTGTTTCACATAGTATGTCAGCACAGTAACAAGAAACTGATATTACTTAAGACTGTAAATGTCAAATTCACTATTCTGGAGGGACGACTACTTTAAATTTAGATATTGGCTGAATTACAGCTTGATTGACATGGGGAAGACATTGAAAGGGGCAGGGCCTGGGAGACGATGGGAGTCATGGGACAGGGAGGGTGTAGGAGAGACGTGTGGAGAGAAGAAGAAAGTAAGGAGTCTGCCCTCAAACCTCCCCCTCATCCAGGAGACCGTCTTACCTTCTCAGATTCTTGTTCATACTCCTCAGCGTAATACAGCTTGTCTCCATAGATCATGCAGTAGTGCTGGTTCCATTGCTGAAAACACAGGCAAGCAGCTCAGCAGGGTGAAGGGAGAGACAGCTTGGAGGTGCATGATGCACCTATGGAGTTGCCTCCGAAAAGGAGGGACGCCCACAGCACAGACGCTTTCAGTATCATACAACTTGGACATGGGGGCTGCAATAAGCTCATGTGGGCCCTAGGCAAGCCTGGCCGATGCCCCGACACCATCTCCGTCGCGTAGCTGTCCCGTGTTGGCACTACAGAGGCCGTGGAGCTGCAGAGAGCATCCGAGACAAAGTGAGACTGGCTTTTCTAAGTTGCTGCCCCCTCAGAAGGCGGCACCCTGGGTGGCAGTAGAGATGACGGCCCTGACAGGGGGCAGGAGCGATGTGGCAGGACGATGCCCTGGGGGCGAGACGCCAGACCGTACCTCATCCACAGGATCCCAGATGTAGAGGTTCCCCTGCTTGTCGCCCTTCTGCTGACTGCCTCGGTCATCCAGTCGCACCGGCTCATCTGTCGAGCTCAGCTTCTTGTGCTGCCGGGACAGTACAGACGGTGTGAGTGCGGATCTCGCTGGCCGGCTGGTGTAAAAACACCCAGACGTGGGCACCGGGCACACAGAGACTACAGGGATGCGAAACAGCTCACAAATGAGGTCATATCATACCAAGAAATCCTACAGTCATTATAAGATACACAGTGTAGTTGAGGTTAACCAAAATCATGTGAGACTGTAGAGGGATGACCACAGGGATTTTGCAGGTACAGGAAATACAGGCATTACACAACTACGGTACATGAAAGTGTTAAAAATGACCATAAGGAGGGTCAATAACCAAGGGTCATTAAGGAGGACACCCTTTAAAAGATGGGGGGCAGTATATATCACATACAGTATATGTATATGCTATGGAAGCTGAGAATGAATTCATTATCTTGATAACGGAGAAAAAAATATTTAATACAAGCGTGGCATCCATAATATGTGTGTTTAGGGATCTCACATTTTTTTGTCCAAACGAGGGCGAGGGAGGGCAGTGCTAGGCCTTGCTGGGACAGTGGGTAAGGGGGAGGGGAAAAGGCGCACAAGTGGGAAAAAAGGAGGACTCCCAACGGCAGTCTGGAGAGGGGGCAGGAAAACCGGACTGACTGGACGAAATCCAGAGGAGTGGTCACCTAATGTGTCACACAAAGCGTGAAGGACAAGCTTATGGCCAGAAACAGGGCCAGTGTCACTATGGGGAGAGTTAGGGTTGATCCTAACCTTAACCCTCCCCCATTCCTGTTCAGATGGTGTTGGCTGGTCACATGACCATTCTCTTCCTGTCTCAGTCATTCCTGCACTCATCGTGCGTTCCATTCGCCTCGGATTCTGATATTACGTCACATCCGCTAAAAACTCGGGAAAACCGAGTCGGATACATTACATTTGCCACAGAAGTAGCAATACCATGGACCCATAGGAAAAAGCAAGATTTTTTGCTTGAAATTTGTCGGATTTAAGGTGCCTCAGTTTCAATGGCCTTTATCTTCATTCACTTACAATTAGCCCGAACTACCTTAAATCCGACAAATAATCCGACTAATCATGAAACGCAATTCTAGACTGGCTAATTGGTAGCCATTGTTAGCAATATCAGTTGATAACACATTACGCACGGTGCTTCACGTATAAAACTCCATAGCAACACGTCCACAGATAAGTTGGACGGTATAGTGTGTGCGACCGATTTAATGATCCATAAATGAGAAGTAGTGCTTAAACAGGATAAAACTACAACTTTCCCTTCTACTGATAAAGGGCGCAGCCATCTTGGATTCTGAACTCGGGATCCTCTGCATTATCCGAGATATTTCTCGGATCTCCGAGAAACGGGGGCGCGCACGATCAGTCCCTCACCTTCAGTATGATCTTGCCCTTCAGCTGCGTGGGGGACGGCAGCTGGTCGGCCATGGGCTCCACAGAAACGGTAAGTAGCTTGTCTTTGAACACCTTGGTGAAGATGTCGGCCATTTTGTCCTGTTGCTCCGTGCAACAGTGTTCCTCAATGGACAGCACCACGGGATACCTAAGGGGGGGCGAAAAATCCTACTTCTAAAAGCTATGATTGCAAAGAAGCATCTAATGACTACATAATTATTTAAATCTTGAATATGATAGGTTTCAGTTTCAGGTAGAACAGACACTATTTTTAAATACAATCAGTAATAATTAAAAAGCAGAACGGGATTACCGAATTTCAGTAGCAATTTTTATTGTACAATAAATGTTTTTTTAACGGTGTTTCTCATGTATGTTTGGCACACAGATGTTTCAGTTCAATGTCAGCTTAATGGTGCACATGAATCCAGGATCTTTTTTGTTGTTTCTGAGGTCCTAATAAAAAAAAAAATCACTTCAACCCCTCAACCCCCAGTGCAGTGAGTGTTTGTGGCCAACAAGGGAAATTCTAGGACTTTTAACGTGGGGGCATAAAAGGGGTGATAATTCAGACATCAGCCCATAATCTCTTTTGAATCAGTGAGTGATGGGGGAAGAAGACTCTGGGGACCAATCATCTTTCAGCTGGGCTGCCTCTGTAGCCCCACCCTTTGTATGCTCCAGGTGCCCAAACCTTGGGGACCCCACACAAATGCTTGGATTGGGTGGTACTGAACAGCACCGACACATGGACCTTCTCCACAGTGGAAGCACTCACTCAGATGCTACGAAGGCATGGTCATTGATGGCCTTCACCACATCCTCAAACTTGATCTTGGTCGTCATGGTCTTGCCGTGGTAGATGATGGGCTCGCTGTTGGGTCCGTCCCAGCAGTCCACTGTGTAAATGCAAAGGGAGACGCCCCCTCCATCAAATACAAACGACACACCTCTGACACTTTGCATTCTAGTCCAGAAATAATGCAGTCGCGGGTTAAATGTGGACGCTGTAGTCACATTCACCGATAAAATGACTTTTTATTTATCAGACACTTTTATCCAAAGTGACTTTGGATTAGGCAATCCCAGGTATAATTAGGGGTTATGGGCTCTACTCTAAGACCCAACAGCGACATCACTCGGCTGGGATTTGAAGCAATAACCTTCCCATCACAAGCAGGGGCCATAATAGGTTATCCGGGGGGGCACTCACGTTCCACGCAGCGGCAGCCCATGCGCAGACAGCGTATATATGCCTCTGGGGACGACTCGCTCCGGAGCTGGTCGCCCGTCAGGTACCTGAAAACAAAAAGAGGTTACTTTTACGAAATACAGCATTGTGATGCACCAGAAATATCCAGTCAGCATGCAAAAACCCTGGTAGATGCATGCAAGGCAACAGACAAAGGAGAAACCAACCCAAGAGCCCACCCCCAGCCAACAAGAACAACCCCCGTCCACAACAGGCTGCACTGTAAAACTGGTGCGTTTTGTTTGCCATTTTACCTAGTGGGGCACTATCTAATATTCTAATATTTCCAAGAACTCACTAACCTCTGAGATTCACAAACCTGCAATGGCACTAACATTCAACCCCCCAATCTCACTTCTTAAGATCCTGTGAATGTGTGTACCGGTCACAGCATATACTGCAGGCAATGAGACATCAGTGGTGGATTAATGGTTAGGGAAGTGCACTTGAAACTGAAAGATTGCAGGTTTGAATCCCTAACCAGTAAGGCACCACTGAGGTACTCTGAGCAAGGTACTGCTCCCTGGGTGCTGAATTAGCTGCCCCCTGCTATGTCACAATGTCACATATGGGTTAAATGCAGAGGACACATTTTATTGTTGTGTGCTGTGGTGTGTCAACAATGACCACTGATCTCTAAACTCTGACTTTGGAGCCTGTAGTGAGGGTGTAAGTGGCAAACAAGCCAACAAAACCCCTCATGCATGGAAGACAGCTCATCAGCCAATGAATATTCTCTATTATTTTGGTATTTGTGTCTTTAGCTCAGTTGCAGTTAACTTTGAAACTGACCGAAGTCTAAATGTCAGCCGGCAATACTGCTCAAGACTGACACGTTAGACTGATTTTTACCGCACGTCGGCCGATGCTGATATGTTAACCAATATACTGTGCATGTCTAATTTCACCGCATCACTGCACTGACGTGTTGTGTGAGGAGTTGACCCAGTAATGCGACAGCGGATTGTTCATGTCCAGGTTGTTCACTTCAGAGAACTTCTTGTCCCAGATGGAATTCTCCTTAGAGAACAAAAAGCTGAGGAACTGCCAAAAGACAAGAGACAAGGGTTAATCTGAAGGGAAACTACTGCAAAACACATGCACAACACAAAGAAAACATCTATAATGCAGAGCAGCAAAACAGAACAGCACACAGGGCAATATCTGCTCTTCAAATGTGATGATTATACAGAACCATACAACTGACATTGCAAAATGAAATTAAGCTTTATTTGCCATTTGTGCAAGTACAATGGGGCGGCATATACCGTGGTTTTGTCATACATTTTTATTGGAGAGAATATGAAGTATCTACGAAGTATCTACGAGATACGAACATTTCAAGTTATGGACGGCCATTCGGAACGTAAGTCGTCATTCAACATCATTTTAAGGGTGTACGCAAATACAAAGAACTAGGATGCTGGGAGTACGCACGCTTCGCTGCTGCGCGGCGGAAGTAGTGGCTAGAAGTCGTACTAGGCAGAATTGGTGCGCAGAAAAAAAAATTATGTTGCAGACAGGAAACAGGAGCCAAGTTAACATAGTTTGAACTTACAGTCCTCTTCTTTCGTATGTCTGAAAGTTCGTAAGGTGAAAGTTCATTTTTTTAAATTCAAGATATTCTCCGCATTTTTCTTTAAAAAAATCCACCCTCCTGAACAATAGAACAAAGAACAAACACTGTCGTCCCCCCCAAAAAAAGGGAAGTTCAAGCACTCTTAGAAAATAAAATAAACCAGGTGTTGCTTTTTCTCCTTTTTTAAGGCACTGACGCAGACTCACACATATATAGAAGTGAGAGTGAAGCTTAGGGTCTGCTTTTCATCTTTCAGGGGGGTCAGGACCATGCTGAAGAGCAAACTGAGACACGGCTACCCTTCTGGGCATGGGATTTGAACCAGTAACCTTCCGATCACTGATACAGAGACCTAATTCACTTAGCCACACCCCACCCTACCCTTAACTCTGAAAAGAACGGCAAACTGGATGTTTTTCATACAATACAGCTCTCTTATGCTAAGAGTAATGCACCAAAACACTCATAAAACCAGGGCTTCGTACCTCGCTGACTGTGAACTCCGGTTCATTAGTTTTCCTCATCGTGTCGTCGATAAAGACGGTCATCAGCTCCCTCACTTGGTTCAAATCTTGGGCCCAAAACTCCTGAAAAAAACGAAGAGAAAAATACCAAAAACAATGAAAGGAGTACAAAAAGGTGTAAGTTTCCAAAAGCTGGAGATGCTGCTGTGCATAAACTAACATTGGTTACGTTTCAGTGGTACCTCAACAAGCCATTACCAAAATACATGCAACATAGTGAAAGAGTTGGAGTATTTTGGGTCTAAGACTGATTTCATAAGGTACTAGACTTGAGACTCAGAGATGGAGACATTATGGGACAGCTATACTAGGTCCGAGCGGGTGGGACCTACATTTTGCTGGCGTAAAAGGAATCTCTGGAAGTCATGCAGGGAGACGATGGAAGAGTCTGGCCGATCTGTGTTACTGAGGTAAACATCACATACACAAGAGAATATAAACTGTTAAAGAGACACACCACTGCTAAACAACACAGAACAACACAGACCAGTTATCTCAACACTGTACCAATTCACAGTAATGTGCAAAGGTCTTAGGCAGTCAAAAGAAATTTTTAAAGCAATTTGTCTGGATATTATGTGCACCTTTGCTCAGAACAAACCAAGCAATTTACCATTAGAATGTAATTAAGAATAACACAATAACCACGTCCAGGAACATGAGATTCAGAACATAAAAGTAGAACAAAATACATATTACAATCTGCAGTTTCATTTTATGCTTAAGCAGTTCATAGATAATCCAAAACTTGGACTTAAAAACAGGATGAAAAAAACAGGAAAGCAAAAAGAGATGAAAATAGTCACCCCATGACAAAAGTGCAGGACTCCTTCAGCTTGTCGAGGACCTGGAAAAAACAGTAGAGATGTCAGTCGGCGAGACTCTGTGTCAATAGGCGAGACTGTGTGTCGGTCTGTGAGACTGTGTGTCAGTCTGTGAGACTGTGTGTCAGTCGGCGAGACAGGTGTGACAGTCGGCGAGACTGTGTGTCAGTTGGCGAGACAGGTGTGACAGTCGGCGAGACTGTGTGTCAGTCGGTGAGACTGTGTGTCAGTCGGCCACTCGGCAGGCTGATTAACACACTTACACTCTTCTGGTTTTCAAACATGATGATGTTATAGAACTTGTGAAACTGCTCGAAGTCCAGCACATCTTTCCTGGCTCCAATCTCCTGGAAATGGACAACAAGGGCCACAGTGTCACTGACTGAACCGTCGGGGTTCCCATGGGGCTTCTGAGCAGGTATGAAGAAACCTACAGTATCAGAGTAATTCTCCTTCTAATACTGGGAACCTACATATTGACATGTGAGCAAATACAAAAATACTTTGATACGCTCCTTATTAGTGTGTATATATGTCTAGATACTGTATGTCAATATGTTTCAAAAGAGATACTATGCAATAAGCCTATGCAATAAGAATGGAATGTCATTAAAGTTGATGTGTGTGTAAAGGCAGATGTCCTAGTACTTATAGTAATATAGTATATGTTGCTGGAATCAAATTCAAATTATCATATATTTGTCATAAAACAATAACATTTCTTAGTTTCAACATTTGATATGTTGTCTTTGTTTTATTACAAATTAAATATGGGTTTATATGATTTGCAAACCATTCTATTCTGTTTTTATTTACATTTTACACAACATCCCAACTGTTTTGGAAACGAAGCTATAGACGAATCATCATCAGTCTTGACACACATTTTACAAACTTCACACATAACTGACACACAAAGCGGGAGCCAGGGAGGTGACCAGTACCGCAAACTTGTCCTTCAGGTAGCGTGCATGAGGGATCTTGAAACTCATCTGAGGCAGCAAACACTTCAGCTCCTTTATGGAAACGCTGAAGTGGGTGGGGGAATGGATATGGTATGAGGGGGGTGGAAAAGGAGTTCCTTTGGTGCAAATAGCATCAAATAACAGAGTAAACTGTGAATGGTGTTATTATACATCAGAATAGTGATGTTTCATTCTTATCTGTGAAGAAATTCTCTTTTGTCTATTATTTCTTGCTGTTCATGAGGCACATATACAGATGAAAGCAAGGTTGCATGTCACAGGGCAGGGTTACCAAATGTGTGCAGTGCTCTGGGAGCTGGGGGTTAAGGGCCTTGCTCAGGTGCCCAATGGCAACATCAACCTGACAACACCAGGCTTTGAACCAATGACCTTCTGATCACAAGCGCAGCTAGGCAGGAATAATGATGAATGAATACTGGAGAGGGAAGAACGGGATGAATAAGTTCAGGGTACCTGTTCTTCTTGGTCTGATCAATAGAGTACATCTGCTTCCTCAGCCAACTGAAAAAAGAGAGTCAAACTCAGAGTGAGTATATGTACCTGTGTGTCTGCCTGTGTCTGTGAAGGTGCAGGAGTGTGTGTGTGTGTGTGCGCGCACGTATAAGTGATACCTTTCAATGATATCGGGTGTTGGGGCAGCTAAAGTTTCTTGCTGAAGCAGTTCCAGTCCTATCAGCCATTTCTCCGCATCTTCCTGTGTCGGAGCTTTAAGGAAACAATGGCATTAAACACATGCTAAAAAGCAAGCCTCATAAATACAAATACGTTTGCGATGGAATCGAAACACCATTTACATACAGAATTGCGCATTCTCAAAAAAAATAAATAAAATGCACGCAAGCCACGTGTGCAGACTGACCGCTGAGGCTGAGCGTGTTGAGGACGAACTGGCTTCCATAAAAGATAGTGAAGCAGGTCTCCTCCGGAGGCTCTTTTTCTTTTTCTTTAGGACGTTCGAAATCTTTGCACTTCTTGCCTGGCCGGACCTCCCGGATCTCATGCAGGTCCACTGAGGAACAGAGCACATGGTCAGCAGAACTCAAGTCAGGTCCCCAAGTCTCGGTCTGCAGCTCATGCAACCATGGAGCTGGTGCAAGAATAACACAAACACATGTGCATGATCGCATGCCTCACTAAAGGACACAGAAATTCAGGCGGGGGGGGGGGATGAGAAGAAAAAAAAACAAAATCAAGAGAAAGTGAAGACGCACAATGACGCCTGCAAACGTAAAAGACTTCAGTGATTTTAAATGTTCGGTGAACACATTCAAATGCTTAATTTAGCAGCTAAGTTACCAAGAGCATCAATCGGTTGATTTATTCTTTAGTTACAAGGAGGGATTAGCAAATGCTATAAAATGTGTAAATGTATGGTACATACACAGGGGATGGACAATGAAGCTGAAACAGCTGGTTTTAGACCACAATATTTTATTAGTATGGTGTAGGGCCTCCTTTTGTGGCCAGTACAGCATCC
>JAODJW010000019.1:18867080-18882438 GCA_026777045.1 Hyperopisus bebe
CCTAGCTCTCTGCCAGACCGTCCACATTTTTGCTTCCTCCTAGCTCCCTGCCAGACCATCCACATTTTTGCTCCCTCCTAGCTCTCTGCCAGACAGTCCACATTTTTGCTCCCTCCTAGCTCCCTGCCAGACCGTCCACATTTTTGCTCCCTCCTAGCTCTCTGCCAGACACTCCACATTTTTGCTCCCTCCTAGCTCTCTGCCAGACACTCCACATTACTGCTCCATTCTAGTCCCCAGGGACTGTATTGGGAAACACTGAGTTAGATAAACTGGCCTATCCTCCCTCAACAAGCTCAATTCCTGTTCAAACTGCAGTCATTCATCTGTATGGCAGGCTGGTATATCCAAAACAATTGACATACCATGATGCATTTTTACATCCCAACCTCATACTACCTAGCACAGGCCCTCCAGTGACCCTGATAAATGGGTCTAAGATGGATGGAAAATTCTGCTTTTGTTCCCACAGTCAGAAGAAATAAGAAATGACATCCTGGTGTGGGGATTGCGCGTGTTCTTTTGCAAATGTTAATTGTCGTTTGAGAAATGCCCCAAAGCAATTGAAAAAAAAACTGCAAATGCAGCAGAGAATGTATTACAATAAAGTTAATAGTAGTGCAAGTATTTATTGGTAAACCTGGCTAAAAAAATGTTTGGTATTAAGCAAGGAATGTCATCCTGTCTGTACACAGACAAATGTGTCTATGGCAAGACTTGTCTGTGTCCGTGGCAAAACTATTTAGACTACATTCTTAAATACCGTGCCCAAGGTAAAACTGTGATTTGATAAAAATTTACATCAGAATTCACTGTGGTATTAACCTCTGTTATTACAGTTTGTCTTGAGTTATCTCTCAAATGACAATTACCATTTGCAAAAGAACAAGTGCAATCCCCACACCATAATGATCTTCTGCACAGCGGAACATAATTTCTCATTTCTTCATGGAAATTTCCAAATGTTTTAGTACATACAGTATAAGCAGATTGTCATGAATTTGACACAATTTTCAGTTTTTAGCCTTAGTCAAAGTTTAGTCTTATCTTTTAGTCAAAACAGATCATGTACTTTCCCACTGTAATACACCCAAAACTATATATATATATATGAGATCATCTTGTTAGCCACCTCAAGCAAAACTGCTAGCCAAACTATCAAAATAATATAAAGATACATTCTATGAAATGCAGTGATATGGTATTGTTATGTTTTGTTTCACAAAGAACATGCTTTTGTTTTCATTTTGTTGTTCTTGTATTGCTGTTTTGCTGTGTTTGTGTTATACAGTGCAGTGTGACTTCTATGTTTGCTTTTGTACCGTCCTGAGTTCTGAAGAAGTTACATGTGCATGCGAGTGCTTTCTCTTGCCAGTGAAGTTTACATACTGTAATGCAGAGCCTTGCTGTGTTGAAAATGGTGTCTTTGACATGAACAAGTATCAGTTTGCTCTCATGCTTAAAATAATGCTAATTGTACTTTTCATTTTGGTGGCACTAACTAATTAATTTGAGTAATTATTAGCTTTTGAGACACAAGTTAATTGTTTTGGGTAAGTGACAGGTGTTCGCAGTGAAACCATACTATTGTGCTATATCCATGAACTGTTTTGATAAATGCCCTCATAGTCTTCAGAAAACTGTAAGCCACAAATCTACACTGTTTCAAGTCAAATCAAGTCAAGTGGGGATTTATTGTCACACGCACCATATTCAGTTCACTGCATACCGTGACAGGAAATAACATTCCCCGAGCTGCAGTGCTACATATAGCCTGATACATAAACTTCAAGGATGCACAGGACACCCGTGTGCACTTATATAATAAGCTAAACAATGTACAATAAACAATGATGGAAGGTATATAATGCAATGGTAGGAACAGCAGAAATATCAAAGATAAATAGTGAATGCTTGTAACAGTGTACTAATGGTGCAAATGGCAACATACCAAAATTGGAAGATATCAGTAGTGATGAGTTATGTACGTGTTAAAGTTATTGTACTGCAATTTGCAAGGATCGCTAAGAAAATGTAATCCTAAGTAGAGGCAATTTTGGCTAGATGGAGCCTATATTGCAAAAGGTTTATTTTAAAGGGAAAAAATGACAACTCTACAAAACCAAACAATGTACCCAAATATCACTAAAACTTAAATCTTAAAAGCTATAGCAGTCAACAAGAATTATGTTATGATATTGGAAGCATTTAGAACACCGAATGATGTAATTATAAAGCAAACTAATGTATTATAAACATGTGAATAATATTGCATTTAGTGACAAGGGCAGAACTTATAAGTAGATGTTCAACATGGAAAACATTATGCTAATTGTAGCTGTGAGTTGGTTATAGCATATGCTGGTTAGTCAGTCATAATCGGTGGTTTAGGGAACATTTATGGGTTCCCTATAAATTACACCAGCACTTTAGAGTTCATAGTTGATAAAACCAAGTCTTTCAACTGTTATACTAAACTGAAATATGCTGCTGGGAACATAAATCCAACGTGCTAACTCATTTAAGACAACATTATCCAAGTGTGTGTGTGTACGACCTGACCAAGGCAGAAACGGTCTCTGCGAGTTAGTCTCCCTGAGGCATTTTAGGCACTTTGGTCAGTAGATTCAGACTCGGCAAAAATAATATTTAGGATTATATATGTATTAATAGCTATAGATATGTGATCATACTTTGTAACAGAGAAATTTAGAATTTAGTTTATTATTGATGTTATTATTTTACAGTTTTCATTTTTAAATTTATTATACATATTTATTTTTTTTACAATACGTCAATATACGTAGGTTTTGTTATTCAGACACGTAGTCAGACGCATCCCCTTTGGTTTACAACTGTTCTTAATTATGTTTTCAGTTTTAATAATAAATAATTAAAAAAATAAATTCTGTTTTCCCTGCTGTAACAGAATCGCACCAAACCGTGAACGCAAAACCGAAGTATGCACTGAACCGTGAATTTTGTGTAGTATTGCACCCTTAAATGCACCACAAACACTTTTACAATTTATAGAAATCATTACACAAATCACTAAATAGTTTATCTCAGATTGTGGACACTGCGGTTTTCACAGGTAATTTAACGGTAAACAAAATAAGGTGAAGGAATAATTTAATCATTCTTAGTTGGAATTATCCATCTCAAATTTCACCGTATTCCAAACGATATGACCTTCCTACTAGGCCGCATCTTTCTAGTTAAATTTGTAAGATTGACTTCAAATCTATTTCTGTCTCCTGTAGTTTTGCATCTCTGTCTCCTTATATCTGTGCACACACCTATTCACATTCTGTGGGAATAAATAAGCACTAGTTTTTAAAGCAATTTACTTAAAATTGCCATAACAGCATGCGGTTATATTGCAGCTCTGTTTTTATAAAGTTATACCTAACTTTGTTTGCAAATGTTGATTATGAGCTTTAGGCCTACCAGCGTTTAAGTAGGCCTAGCATGCTTGTTGTCCATCAGATAGTTATCTGCAGAGGTACGTTTTATTTTAATGAAGTACCATTAAATTGTGCTTAAAAACAAAGGCAGCTGTAACACACTCATTAGTACTGCATATGCATTCATGGCCTTCTACAAAGACTTTCTATAGTTTTCTATAGTATTTTGAAAACATTACAATACCTCATCCATCAATAATGGATTACTGTACTACAAATACACGACTATGCAATGCGCAGGCCTAAAGACAAATTTCCCATAAAGACAAATCTTAGAAAGGCCAAATAATAAAACATCTGCCAAATAATTTATGAAAAACCTGCAAAAGGAATCATATCAAATCATGATGATGTACACGAACTTGATAAAATAATCTCAGGATCAGTCAACAACTTCTCACTAGGAACTTGTGCAACAACATGTATCCGACAGGCCAAATTAGATAAGAAACCTTCTCAGTTTCCCCAGAAACATAAGAACAACTCTAAAACGAATGACAAACGCATTTCTGCACATGCAAACAACTCCATCTTACACACCACCGACACCACGTGTTAAAAATGTCACACGTTCAGGAACGCTAAAGCGGCGCTGCACATTTAAGACTGCATCGGGCTCTTTTTGAAAAATCTGACTGTATGGGCTACAGAGAAAGAGGCCCATACAGGACTTCCACTCTTGACTCAACTCAACACTGATAACCAGCGTTCTCTTCACAGGAAAAATGTAGGGCATACACACATACTGATACACATCAACATGTACCAAACCGACCTCTTCCAAAACCATTACAAGAAACCCACAGAAAGAGATGTACAATGTAAACATAAAACTTCCTTCGCTTGATGAAATAAAAACAAATATGGATTAATAATGGTTAATTGGCTTGGTGGTTAATGGACGGCAGCATTTGTTCAAGGCATGGGCAGCAAATGTAGACTAGGGAACTGTGGAAAGGTCAGTTAGCATATAAGCCATCAGGCTTTCAAAAGAAATGGAATGGAAGATTTAGATCATACACTTATTGTAGCTACAAAGAAAGCAAGGAGCATTTCGGAGTTTTGTAAGACGACACTGGGTGATTCTGTGAAAGAAATGACTGGTCTTGCACATTACCATTAGTCTTGTGTAAAGTGTGTGCATCTAACGTATATACACAGGCTTTAATATGATGACTTGTTGCATTTTTGGCAAGTTTTAAGCAAGATGTCGGATATTGTAAAGCTAACGGTGGCCTTTTAGAGTGTCACTGGAGGCCAGGATTAGGCAGTGCACCGCACCCAGCTTTCCGTCATGGCACTTACAGACACCGTCGGTTTTGTCTGCAGTCCGAATCCAGGCCACCTGCCTGGTCTCCATGATGACCTGCACTGTCAGACGTTCCACCTTCTGGCGGAAAACCGTCATCACAATTCCCATCTCCAGGTCCCGCTTGATGAGGCTCTTCTTGTACTCGGTCAGCTCCCCCATTTGGCCATACCCTGCCATCTCTACTCCTGAAAGTGATCAAATGAAACCTCTGAATGAACCAGTGAGACACTGATCAGAAAGAACGACAAAGTTACTGACAAACTAAACAGAACTGTACACTAGCACCTTGAGGGGGACTGCCTGTTAGCACTAGTGTTTAGTATTTGCACGTAAAGCACCAAATTTCCCTTACAGGAATAAAGCATGAGTGATCAGAGCACATGCGCCACTCACAGAAAGATCCGCTTTGTCTGTGCATCTCGTCCCAGTTGCCAGTTTGTCTAAAACCCCATGCAAACCTTTATTTACATTGCAAATGAACAGCAGCAGGTGGCTTTTCTTCTGGTGTTGAGTCCTTCGACACTAGTGAAGCATTAACTCAGAAATATTTCAATATTCTCACTTTTGGAACCTTTGGTCTCGACACTGCTCTCACAGCACTGTATACTGTTTTAATCTGTCGCAATTCCCTACGGCAGGAACAATGACACAGGGCCCGTAGCCATACCGCCCACTTCACCCTGTGATGACCACAATTTAGTCACACCATCAAATTATAACATATTATCGTACTTTAACTCAAATAAAAAGAAAAAATGCACCTTTCTCAAAATGTTTTTCTTTAACTACAGGTTAAATAACATGTAATAACCTATAAGATGAATAACAAATTAATGTTGGACTTGAGATCTAGGGTTGTACGTTAAAATTCATGTTGTGAGTGAGTTAAAGTTCCAAGCTTGGTAGAGATAAAGGGTGAAACCGCAAACTCTGAGAAGAAACAACAGCTAATATGATAATTACACGCGTGCTACACCATACTATTACCCGTTTAATAACGGTCCTCATAACCGGAAAAAATGGTAGGCTAGTTTCGTTCAGTTTTAGCACACATTTTTTTCCTGATCCGAAATCAAGAAAGATATTAGATAAACAAAAGCACATTCCTTAATGGCAAAAAATATATATTTTAAAAAATAAATGAAAATTTAAAAGCGAGAACACCACCCAACACCCCCATCTCCGAAATGCACACGCACATTTTGCAAAAATGCACGCAACCTTTGAAAGATTACGAAAAAGAACAATAAAGCTTTAAAACTCACCTTAAATTTGAAAAAACCTAGATATACAACTTATACAAATATTTCCCAAGTAAAGAACTTCATGTTTCAATATAAAATGAAAAAAAATTGGTTTATTAACGAACTTTGCCCTGCCACAGAATGGTCAGTTCCTCTATCCGTTTATAGAAGGAAGTAAACTTGCCCAGTAGTAGGATAGGAATAGCTGTAATAAAGAAATACGGAAGTCTTCAATAGTTAACTATGCAAAGTCCTGAAACGTTACGGACACCTCTTCCCCATCCCTTGCTACCCCATGTTGATCTGCAATGCCGAACGACTGCTCAAGAGATACATTAATTGCCAACTCAAGTGAACAACTGAACTAGTAAAAAAAGTACTGTCACCAGGGGTTTTCTGTTCATAACGACCCCCTGGTCTCAAGTGACACAGAAATTGAAAGCACCTGCGCAACGAACGGAAGAGCAAGCCTATTATTCTGAGGGGGCTTCTAAACAATGCGACACTCCGCGCGATAGTGAACCTCACTCTCTGAGAGTGAACCTCACTCCGAAAACTCGCGCGCTGTCTCGGTTAACAATTCAGATTTAACGAAATTCCACCAAGGCGACACGGTACGATAAAAACGTTTCTTACAGGTATGCGTGTGCGTGGTCAAGTAAAACGTAGGAAATGTGTGGTTGAGGGGCAAATATTTTTTTCTTAATTTTTGTTCATTTGATCTTAGGAATGCCACGGGTCATTTAAAAACGTATTATTAAAAAATGTAGCTGATTCTGTAATGTGATTTTTGCCGCCAAGTGAATTGTTACGGTCGCCTAATTTTATGCCAGTCCACCCACGTCATGATAAATAAATAAGCAAACAAATAAATAAGATAAAACACAGTAGTAAACAGATGTAATTCTACAAAACAGTTAACAGGATTAAACTGAAACAAAAACAGAAGCAGTTTTCGGGGTCAGATCCTATGAAGAGCCCCCAGGTCACATCTGCAGCAGGCTAATGGCGCTAGGGGGGAAGTCGAGCGTCATAAGCAGGGTCGGTTCTAGAGCATTTTAACTGGGGGGCCAGACTGGGGCCAGTTTTTCTGTTGGGTGGGGGGCATTTGAGCTTAATATCCTCCACTAGATTACTCTAGATTGCCAACATTAAGAAGCAAAAGACAGTCATGAAAACTGATAGCTTATTCATGCAATGCTTTGCAGTCACATTTTACAGATTTTATAAATGACTGATTGAGCTCACTCTGATTTCTTGTTCAGGCACACTTGGTTATTTTTCCTGTCGTTAACTTCGCTTTTCACCAACTGAAATGACTCAACAACCCGGCCCTCCCACATTAAGAGTCCGTCAAGAAAATGTGTTTATGTTTGTGTTTTGCCTGTTCGCAGTGCACCATTTATATATATATAGTCCACATATATAAATGTAAATAGTAGTACTAATAATGCATTTATTTCAGACCCAAGTGGCATATGTATTTGGGGGGGGGGGGGGGCACTGCCTCCCCTCCAGAACCACCCCCTCACTCTCTCTTCTGCCACCACTTCTGGCGTGTTTAGGGATAGTTCTACCTCAGATTCAGCCTCAAATTATATTATAATGAGCTCATTCAGAGAGCGGCCGGCTTCAGGTCACTACAGTTCCGAAGATATCAGAGCATAATGCACAGACAGAAGTCTGGTGAGGAGAGTCAATTCCTCCACTTTATTGTTGTTGTACCACCAAGGTATCTGCAGGCATTTGCCATCTCCACAAATTCCCCTCATAGTGGCAATGGTTTCAGTGTCCTTAAAAAGTAAAGAAACCACAAACACAAGAAGTTTCTTTTTTTAGTGGCTACCCATTCCATACGAGAAAACAAGTTCTACGTGGCGGTCAAACCAACAATTTGCATATCTAACATCACCTTCCTGTCCATTTGCATGACATCAACGGGGGCGAATGAGGTGCCTGTGTGGAGATGATCCGAATAGTTTAGTTGCCCATAGCAGCCCTTCAGAAAGGGTGTTTGGAAACTCCTCAATCAGGTCGCAGTAATGCAGAAAACACAAATAGCAACTGCAGAGTTCTAAATTAGTGACTGTATGTCTCCAGATTATTTTCTAATTGCAAAGATGTTTATTTCAGGTAGCTCTTGAGGGAGTATATGGTGAGCTTGTCATATCATCCATGTGATCAGTTACAAGCAGCGATTTCATAAGCATATCTCTTGGTATTATGCATATGGTTGATAGTCCAATAAAGCCCACTTAACTTGGTAGATGGCCTAATTTAAGTAGTTTCACACTAAATGAGCAGATGCAACATACCCTCAACATTTTGACAATGTTAAAGCCCAAGGAGTCATGAGTAACCAGGACTTTTCCGATGCCTGCGTCTCAGTGTGGTTTGGCCTCAGTAGTGACTGTTTGTTATATGCTTGACCTAGTTTCACAGCAAGCCAATGAGAGGACTGATCTTGCTCCCATCGCAGTCTTAAACCTGTGCCAGCATCCCTGACTTGCGAGCTTACCTGCCTGGTCAGTGTTAACGGAGTGTCCTAATAAGGGTGCGATAAAAGTACGGGGAGGAAAGGAATCACCAGCTGTATGTGTACCTGGTTCTGGTACTGAAGGTCAACGCTTGCGCTCTTGTGTTTTTAGTCTCGCTACGTCAAACCACAACAAACGGAGGTGAAACAGACACATGCAAGAACCTGCATGGTGTGATCGACGCTCTGGCGTGAGAAACGCTCAGGATCGCAACCAGATTGAGCCTGACACACTCTGCGGTGTTCCCACAATCACTGGGGCACAATCGTCATTCCTGCCAGTAACCTGAAATATTTTGAAACAAATAAGCGACTATTGATGGCTGAAGGCGTATTGGTGGGCTGGATCTATAAGGCCACATGAGCGGTGACAGGTAAGTCTAGGTTGTCTTTGGAAAAACTGTGCCAGAGAGCTACTGTCCAGAAGGTATTCGATCCTACCTAGCTTCTGATGAGCCACAGCCATACCAGGAACATGTGCGGCTCATCAGAAACCAGGTAGAATTAAAAATCGTAAAATTAAATTAGTAGCTCTCCAGGACCAGAGTTGGAGACCCCTGCTCTAGCCTGTGGCCTCACCACTTTGAGTTCCTCTCCAAACTCCTTTTCCAACTCTTTCCAAGTCCTTCTCCTTCACTCTGACTCAATGATGCTTCTGGACTGCCGTGCTGACATTCAGAGCTTCATTCCAGCTCTGACTCAAACCTGGAACCTCTGCAGTCACCATTAACTGCTTCAAATCCACATTTCCTTCACCCCTATGCCAAATGGCCTAGAGCGTTTGCCCGAGGAGAGCCTTTAAAGGCCTCAGGGAACATAACGTGACAATAGAGCATCAGATAAAACACAAATTATCTTAACTGGCTTCAGCTCCCAAAGCCAAGTGTGTACTAATAGCGTCATGCCAATAGAAACAATCGTAATTTAAAAAGTGAACAGTAATTTAAAAAGTAAACACATTTATAAATGTCATAAACAATTCTTTCAATGTGCAAATATGAATGCAGAAACCATTCTCCTGTTGCTTTATGAAGATGGTTCTTTTTAAATCTCAGACATTTTATGCATCCCTCTGACATGGTCAGGGACCAATGGCCTGGCATTGTTATTACAACCAGCTGATTATACAGCTTATCATCCTTAATCACCCTTATTGTTTGAGGTATCATATTTTGTTGACAGCGACGCCTGGAACAGTCTCCGTGATGGATGCTGTCTCCACACCCAACCCTGATCCAGCAAACCTTACAAAGCCACAGTCAAAATCCTAAATACTTTAAACACCAAAATCAATTTGATAAACGCCAACTTCTCCTGCCTACCATCCAATATGGTGTCCAAGAGGTCTCATAGATCAGACCCTGGAGACCACACCTGGATGATCGGCTGTAAGCTCAACCTTACTCTGATCACTACCCAAGCTCTGTACAGTGAAGGAGAATCATAATTAGACAAAATGTTCATACGTGTGTGCCACCAAGGAGGTGAAATGGGTCAACATTTGCCCATCAAACAAGCTGATTGTTTTCAGGGGGATACCTAGTTCTTCATCATTCCCTTTTCCATCAACATATAGCTGACTGCTGTTTTTACATACTCCTGCACCCCCCCCCATGCCAGTCCAAACATCTCCCATGCCAGTGTCTTCCTCTTGCAAGAAGATAAAGACCAGTGGAACTCTCCACGGTTATCAGAGTTAGCAGTGAGGATAACACCAAGTCAGGTGAGGAGTACCAGAAAACACCTTTCTGTTAGCAAGTTCACGGTTAGCGGTCAGTGGTTTACAGCTACCTACACACCAACCTCCATTTTAGCATTTGAGGTTAATGCAGAAATTTGGATAGCAAAGCTGACCAGGGGCCGTCTGAAATGTAAATATCATGCTAAAAGGAAACAGAAGCTCAAGACGTTGACTGACAGCACATAACACACCATAACTATGGCTGCCGGTGCAGTGCTACATGCCAATTTCATCTACTAAGCTCATCCATTTAGGCGTCTATGCATGTTCTGACCCCCCTATGCCCTTTACCTTCCTTCCCACATGTCCGGATGGTGCCTGGGGTGGGCACCATCTGTGCTGGATTCCTGGTTCAGTCTCAGGGAGGGGTGGCATCATGGATGTGACTTATGAACTGTACCAACTTGTCCAGCCTTCAATCTGCCACCCTATACAGCCTGGTGTGGAGAACTGACTCATTGATAGACTTGACCTTGACAGTTTACACCTTCAGCAAGCAAACCCATCTTATCCAATAATGTTAGCATATCCAGGGGAGGGGGGGGGGTTGGGCAGCCAGTTGACCTTGGACCTCCAGTGGTTTTTCTTCTCCACCACCTAACTCAGCCAAGCTCCGCCTAAACTTACAAATCCCAGCAAATCAGATCTCTGAAATGGACATTTGCTTCGGGAATGAGGGACATTGGGTGTAAATTACGGGGGGTGGGGGGGGTGTTGTGACCCCCCCCCCCAATAATCAAAACCAGCTAAAAAAACTCCCCCAATAATCATGTTTCCCCAAAATGGGTGGCCATTAATATAATTAAGTGCCCAGTAAAATTAGCTTATTCTATGGTAGCGCTATATATATACACTGCAAACATGTCATCCAGCCTCAAACCCATGACTTTAGATGTGCAAAGCCACAGTGCTACCCTAACCCTACCATGCTCTATATTTGTTCATATATCATTATTCTTAGTTGTAGTAGTAAAAGTGGGTCAATGTTAATGTGGACAAAACTGGACACTTTGAATGTTTCCGTGTTTTAATTGTAACATTCAGGAAATGTTCCTAGAATGAAAAATTGTTACCTGGCTTGTAGTTAATGTTGTGTCTTTGTGGCTTGTTTTAGGAAGCACCAAGCAAAAGTAACCAGCCTTCTCAGAGAGAGCAGACGAGGTGCCTGAAAGAGTAACTTCATTTTACTATAGTTGTGACAAACCACATATTGAACGAGCTATGAAAATTGGGTGAATTTGGGGGTTTTGATGACGTGCTGATGTAAATAAGCAAATATACCTGGGAGTCGTTTTACAATGCGAGCGCTATGACAGTATTTCCAAGTACACAGCAGTGATAAAGTAGTAATGGGTAATATGGGACATGAATAATCACAGATACCCAAAGAGTAAGTCTTATTTTCTTCTGTTTGAGTTCCTGCCTTTGAGAGCAGAAGTTATCAGATCACGTCATCGCTGATGCACAAACATGGTCTTGAGAATCACGTTGTAACCCCCCCACAGACAGTCCAGCAAACATTTTCATGTTAACTCATCATCAGAAAGAGAAATTACTCTGATCAACATGTGGGACCATCTGAAGGAGGCCCCACTGCAGTTTGTGGTGGCTACATACTGGTACAGTATAATCCCGGTATAGTGAACTCGCTTATGACGGGATATCCTCTATAACGGTCCACTGGTCCCGGCCGCGCGCCTTTAAGAACGTGCAAAAAAAGCATTGGATATAGCGGACTCGCATATAACAGAATTTCGCTTATAACGGACAAACAGTTTGGTCCCCAGGGCCGCTTTTAGCTGTAGTTTTGTTCTTTTTGCGGTCTCCCTCCCTTGGGGGTTCTCCCTCCTTTGCATGGAGATTAAACTATAGCAAAACCTAATAAATTTGTACCAAAGCTGTCAGTATCAGGTTGTTTTTTACAGTCTCTGTGGACTTTACAATCTAAAAAGGGCCAGCTTCCTGTCACTGAGTGATAACTTCCTAATGCCCTGAAACCACTCTCACATGGTCACTAAACACTGTGTATTTTCGGAATAAAAAAATACTTGCATGCTCATGTGCTAAAATGTGGGAGAAGTGTCATCTTTTGCATGCACTTTTCCTCCTTAGGTGCTCTCTAGCCTGTGATTGGGCCTGTCGGCCCAAATGCACTTGGGTTTCCCTGCCTCCTAGTGTCCGGGCTTCCTGGAACCGCAGACACGGCCCCTCCTGTTCGAGGCAGCGCTGGCGTTAACGGAAACCAACCTTGCCCCACCTCCACGCACATGTGACACGCTGGCTTTGCTGACGGCACACGGATGCAGGAAGAGAGTAGTAAGGCATCTGACGTAAATTATATACAATTTATATTGTCATACAAATGGCATCTGATAGCACTGCAGCTGGGAGAAATGTCAGCCTGGTTTTATTTATTCTTAACTGAAGCATGCTCTTCTTCAGACAATGGAAGAAAAATGGTATTGATGATATAGTAGCAAGTGAACGGTGATAGCCAAAGGCAAACAGAGATAATATAGACAAGTATTATGAAGAAACTACCAAAGAAAGGAGATCCAACAGTGTAGACTAATTACCACACGATTTCCCTCAAATCACATGCCAGCAAGATTATTCAATGCAGATGAGAGGCCTATAGGGAAAGAGGATTGCCTGAGGTACAAGTTGGATTCAGGGAAGTTCAAACAAAAAAAGCCTCCTCATGGTAACTGAAGAAATTTGAATTCAAACAGAGATCCACATGTGCTTTGTTGATAATAAGCAAGCCTTTGATTGTGTCAACCATGTCAAACTAGAATGTTGTCTGGGAAATGGGTGCGGCAGAGCATCTCATTGTCCTTTTTGATGAGCCTCTACAATCGACAAGAAGCCACAGTCAGGATGGGTTATGGTTGGTCTGTGGATGCATACTGTGAGCATACCTATTCAGCTTGTACACAGAAAGCAGGTTGAGAGATGCTGGCATAGGACGACTATAGATTCAAGATTGGTATTAGAAATGAGAGCAAAGAAGCAGTATTGAGAATCGCTTAGAATATGGTGTTTTCGGTGACCCTTCGTGGATGTGAAAGCTGGGCAATGAAGAGGTGGGGCAGGAAGTGTACTGATGCCTTTGAACTTTGGTGCTGGTGAAGACTTTTGAGAAAAATGTGCACTGCTTGGAAAACAAACAAGGTTGATTATTGATCAAATCAAGTATGACCGTGCCGGGTGATTTTTGGGTATATGATGAGAAGACCCAGAACACTGGAAAAGACCAAATTTGAAAGTAAAAGGAGATAATGATCAGCAAAAGGTGGACAGACTCGGTCATTACGACAATGAAGACCGCGTTGAGAAGCTTGGTGGAGAACACAGAATACGGGACATTTTGCAGGCAAAGATCTAAAAAAAAATTCTTAAGGTGTTCCGTGGAAACATCTTCATAATGATGTTTTTTTCATGTTCTGTGTTTTCTGTTGGTTGGGGGAGTGGATGTGCTTCATTGACCACGAGAAGAAAAAAAGATCACCCCCTACACACATTCAGCCTCCTGGTTAAGTAAGTTAGTTAAAAAAAAAAAGGAAGGTTATATCACCCCCGCCCACCCACACCTATGGGCAATTTAGTATTTCCAATTAGTCTCAGCATGTTTTTAGACCATGGTGGGGGAAAGTCAGACTAACTGGAGGAAACCCCATGACAATACAGGAAGAACATGCAAACTTCACGCGCCTAGCGGAGACTTGAACGCTGGTCCTAGAGGAGGGAGGTGACAACACTAACTACATGCTGCCCTACACACACACAATTATAATTATATATATTTATATATATGTAATTACTGCATTTATTGCAACGGTGCTCATACCTTAAAAGTTATATGTGGAGCATGCATTACTCATCTCAATTAAATGACTTGTTCATTAAAAATAAAAAGTTAGTCTGTTATAAGTTATATAAGTTAACTCTAGGGTGAGTGAACAGCATGCAAACATTATGCATAATTGTACATCGCATGTCATAACAGCACAGAGCTTAATTGTGAAGTCCATCCATCATTCGTACATACTGCTGATACAAAAACGAGAGGCAGAGAGCCAGGAGGCTCGGGAATTATGGGAAATATAATAAACTGTAGATCGCGTGTATGAAATATGAGGTTTATCGTAGGGGTGGAGAACCCGAATTTTGACAATAACCTAACAAATGAAATTAAACGCGGCGATTGAATTGGTGGATGGGGATAGAGTGAGAGCTACGTGGCACAGCTGGAGCAGGGACAGAGGAGCCGTTCCGATTGCGCCTGCTAGCAAAGCAACAGAGAAAAATGGGAAGGTGAGACATTTGTGAGCATACAGCTACAAGGGCAGTGACAGGAAGGCGGGGGGCTTTTTCTGTTCACTGAAGCAGATCTGCTTCCTCAAGCAACTGAAACAAAGAACGAGACACTATTTGTTTTATTATAAAAAAAACATTTTGAACATATTCCACCAGACACATTTACAGAGCCTACTCTGCTTTAAAAGTAAAAACAAAAGAGCTTTCGAAACTATTTTAATCTCTAATTTAGTTTTGCTGGTTTGTGGTTGGGGATTGTTTGGGGTATTAAAACGAGTTGGTGGGAGGTGCCTGCAAAGACGAAAATAGAGATGAGTGTGCATGTCTCTGCATGCCGATGTCTGGGTGCGTAAACAATAACTTTTAATGGCAGCTTGTGCTGGGCTAACGTTCTGTGTTCTAGACACTTCTAGCCCTTGCAGCCATTTATATGCAAGACACATGAAGGGAGAGGGAGTATGCATTGATACCACATATACAATTAACAACAGAGCACTAAAGCACATGCGCACTAATTGGTCACATTTCAGCATCTTAGGGCCACCTTGCTTCTCTACAAAGAAGCATGAATCCTTCAAAGTGCACCTCCTGCAGGTCTACTAAGGAACAATGTACAGTACACAGTGAATGCAGGTAAACGCAAGGCAGTGTAGGATCACATATGCACATATCACAGGGTCTAAATTCCAGGTGGCCTGAGACAAGGCCGAGCCTGGTACGAGAGGCACCAAAGGGGGG
>JAODJW010000019.1:18888875-18904728 GCA_026777045.1 Hyperopisus bebe
TTGTACTCAACTGGTTGGTTGAAACAAAATCCTGGTTTGGATTTTTACTTTCTGGACCTGAAATGTCCACCTCTGCCTGCCGCTGCACTCCTCACATTATCTGTGTGAGGGGTATTATTTCATTTTACGTATATATTTATTATACGGATTTTCTTGATTGTCCTCGCCAAGCAAAATGATGTTTGAATAATCTTTATGTTGGTGCAAAACCATGATATTATGCCTGTCAAACTGCCAGCTGAGTCGTTTCTAAACCTCACCTAAAACCTCCCCCGTATTTGCAGCAACCACACAATACAGCCATGTATTTTCTAACTTGACTACTACCACACCTCGTATAGATAATCAACATCTGACTCACTTTTTTACTACTTGAGTTAATTAACTAAGTGAGCTGGTGGTGAGATTTAGTGAATGCATGGAACGGCTGGGGTGCCACTGAGGAGGGGTTTGGGAACTGAAGCGGGTTTCATCCAGCCATCCAACAAGATATGAGTAACTTTTTGGAGAACAGAAAACTTTTTTACTAGTTTTTATCGAGTTAACTCTTAATGTTCCTAAGTTCTAATGTTAAATTGTTTTTTTGTTCTGAGCAAATGCGCTCTTCCTACCCAGATAAATAGCTTTAAATATTTCTTTTGACTGCCCAAGACTTTTTCACAGTACTGCATGTAAAAGTAATTGGTGATAATTCTGATTCTGATTCCAAACTTACACCTTGAGCTCCTAGCAACCTTATAAAGTTCATCTGGCAGATACTGAGAGTCTATTGTGTTAGAACTTGCAGCTCATTTTTTAGCAGACCAAATGTACGGTTAATAAAAACCTTCATTCTTGCTCACTAAAAAACCAGTAACCAATCAGCTGCAGTTTGTAAAACTCTCTGCATGCATACATGACATATTGAGGCATCTGTTGTGCAATAAATTCTGCTGTGAAAACGATACTTATTCAGCACAAAGGAGGATTTTTATGTCTGCCCATAAAATTCCTGAAAGCAGGACGACATCATTTCAGGACCAAGTGCTCCTCGTGTGTTCCAGGCCTCTCCTGTACCGACTCCCCCCGTGTCCCTCTCCCCGCCCTCCTAACCTGTGCATTTCAGTTCTGAACATAACTGTTCAGCCAGTAGTTTCACTCCCTGATCACTGTCCTCCATGCGGTCTGGTTTCCAGCCCTGCAACTGCCCTCTGTGGATCAAACACTGCACCACTGCTGAGATCAAGTCCTCCAAAAACTGTTAGAAGACAACATGGACATGACATGCAACCATCCTTCAAAACTACTATGTGATCATCTAGAAATATTCAGTATATTGGCATTGCGTTACTAAGAGTATAGAAAACGTGTGATATTTTTACACTATACAGCACATGATTCATGAATGAAAGCATAAAATGAGGTTTAAACTGTCAATTCTCATATGTATCGCTTTAGAAATGCACAAACCTCTCTGATCTGGGTGACTGTGACCGCGCTCCCCTCTGACACACCGGCCATTGCCACGACAAGCGGCGCGCGCTCTTCCGCCGTGCCACGCAGTACGTCAGCGAGGAACACGAGCATCTGCTCTCGGGTGACTCCGCCGCTGTCCGCCGCTGGCACGCCCGTGTCCGCGCTGCGCATGCTCCGAAAGAGCCGCGCGGTCATGGAGGTCGGAGCAGCGTCCTTAACGCTCAGCTGTGGGACAGGTGTACGACGGAGGGGGAGTCATCAAGTTACATACAACATGCACACAACGGTATACAGGAGCACTACAAAACACGGGTGAAAATTAACTTGTGAAGTTTAAACGGTTAAATAGCTCTTTTAATGGAGTGGCTCGATTAATTAATTAATTAATTTATATATCCATCCATCCATCATACTGCTTATCCAGTACACAGTCGTGGTTAAAGTAATATATAGCAAACTAATTAACGCAAAAAATCATCTGTTAATTCATTCACATTCCGTGTGGTCCGGGAGAAGTTGTCTCACCTTCAGCGCGTCCAGCGTTAGAACCTTCCCAGCGCTCCCAGCCTCTTGCAGGCGATCAAACACTTTCTCGATAACGGGCCGTTCATCTGGGCGAAACCGGGCCAGTCGCTTCTGCGCCACGACGCTCTCGGCGTTCCCCATCACTTCGAACGAACAGCACTTATACAGCTGAAAACCGACTTACAATACAGCTAATGCTTCACTGCACATAACCTCATGTCTGCCTTAAGTGTTATTCTGTTGCTGATAAATAGCACTGACATAGCCCTCCACGAATGAGCTGTAATTACCGGCTCCCTCAAAATGTAAAGCTCTTTACCAATAAATTATAAGGAACCACAAACCTTATTGTTGAGAGATGTTCTTCACATTTGAGAGGACACTGTAAACACTGACTACTTCCTATAAACGAGATGATTGAATATGAAACCCACCAATAGAAACAGAGGGCAGTCGGCCGTGGGGGCGTTGCTAACCAAGAAGATGTCCAATCAGTGAGCAGAACTAATCTGGGACGAGTTCATTGGCGATTAATGCATATCGTACTTGTGCTGCTTTTGACTATTTTAAGAGCGTAGTTAGTAGTTGAATTTGAATTTTTGAATTCAATTTTCTATTTCGGTCACATACATGCATACATGTCACATACATATCTACATATTCATATATGCTTACATTTTGACCGAATAGGTGTAGGCTACAGCTATAGGTTATTCTACCTACCGCTTTTTATTATTTTAAACAACAGGTCAAAAACAAAAAAACAAAAGTTCCAAATATCTGACAAATAATACTGTTTAATCCTATATATTGTTCACCATCTTATTTTTAAACATTTTTTAAATTGTAGAATGCACTACACTTTCTTAATTCCTTGTCACAACTATTACACAAGTGTAGGCCTTTCACAGAAATGCATCTATTTTTTGGGTCCTTACTCTTGTTTTTTTAAACATACCTCTTTCCTTGAGTTCATACTCGCTTTCTCTAATTTCAAACAAGCTCTGTATACAATTTGGAAGTAAATTATTTTGTGCTTAATACTTTATTCGTGTAGTATTTAGATCAACTATATAGGTCACAAAATTTTAAAGCATGTAATTTAATAAATAGCACATTGATACTGGGCAGTACCTAGGTCAGCGATGCTTCGTTCCACGATACAAGCAGAACGGCTTCTCAAACAGATGGGTATACGCACATTTTTTTGTGAAAATTTGGGAAGAGTGTGGCGAGTCTGGACATAAAATTTATTGAAAGTGTGTTTCTGCAGATAATGCGATTATATGGCTTTTCTCAATGTTTTAGACAAAATACTCATGAAAACGACGTGCATTACAGTGTGAAATAAAACAGAAACCAACAAAAAAATTACAATTAATGATTGCGCTCCATTTAGAGTCGTCACACATTCATCTTTTTATTCGTTAAAGCAAAGCCCATTCACTCATTTCCGTCAGTGCTTATACATTTAATGGCCAGGGGAGGGCGCAGTGCGACAGGATACAGGGGTGAGACAGTGCTGGAAGCGGCAGGCGTCGAAAAGCGCCTTTTAAGGGCATGAGAGTAAGATGGGTGGGTTACCAACTCGGTTGGTGTGCATAAATTACTGCCTAATTACCCCTGCGGGCCCACCGGTATTTTCGACTCAGCCGGTGGAGTAACACTTATGCATGTATTTTATGCTATATGCATAAAGGAACTAAATTAACCCAGAGAGGAATTAAACTTTTCTGATACATTGTAAGCACAAATGTATTGCCAATATTAAACGATGGGAACATTTACACATACTGCACAGGAGCCACTGTGTAACTAATTGATAAGATCGAGACGGACAAACGAATGACAAAGAAGCACAGAAAATATTGAAGATCTTCGTAAAATTATGCGGCAGTAAAATAAAAAATAGATAACCAATACAAAAAATACATGTATGCTTAATTGCCTGTATACTATGAAACGGATGTTTGCTGTCACTCCACAAGTTAAAACGTGACGTTTTGTTGGTTTTGTCTTTTTTTTCTCTTTCATGTGGCCAAACCATTTTCCATCAGCGGATATGGGTCTTAAGATAAACAGAGTTGCCATGGTAAATACGGCAAAGTGGCGTTCTTGTTTTGTCACTAATCGATACCATGGCATGTGGCCTGCGGTGGTGAAATAATTAACAAAGTGAAAATACAGGCAAATAATAATTATACACCTCAGGACAATATATGTCTGTATAGACTGTAAGACAAGTATCTTTTTCTTGATCTCTGTTATTTTAGTGTGGTGAAAACAGATTGGTGTCCTCTGTTCCCATGCCTTGTGTAGACTGGAAGTTGGACAAAGGGATGGATGGATGGTATAACCAGTTGCTCAGTCAAGGTGCATAATTTCATAGAGGAGCCCAACTAGGACCTTCCCTCAGCAAAAACAAGCAGCCACGGCTTTTTCTTTCACTTCGGTGAACTTTGCCTCGAGTTGTTTTTTTTTTTCCTGACTCTGTATGTGAACATCGAGATATGCCCACTAATCACAGATACATATACTAATCACATATACATATACAGTGGTACCTCAGTTCTCGAACTCATAACTCGAATTTCTTAAAAGTCAAACCAACCAGTTCGAAAAAAATTACCTAGAACTTAATCTGAATCTCAGAAGACGAACCGTGAACGCCGACCTAAGACAACTTGTATGCGTGGGGAAATGAGTCACGCTGCATGTCTCTCGGCGGAAACAAAGGTAAAGCTTCAGTCTCAGCCTCGCATTCGCTGTGATAGCATCGTGCATGTTTACACTAGATGAATACATATATATATAGACAGTAAAAATAGTTAGACAATGATAGACAGTAACAGTAATTATTATTATAATAAAATACACTTAAAAATAAAGATTTCTTAATTATTTTAATATTATTAAATCATTAATACATTTAATTATAACAATATTGTAGTACCCAGCGGGGACGGAATGGAGACAAAGGCGCAGACGTCAGGGTATCGGGGAATACTGGGTTTAATTACAGGTAAGGCGGGCAAAACGCAGACGGACAATACAATGACCAGATTAGGGAAACAAACTGAAACGCGGACTAAATACAGAGGACTAATGACAACAACCAGAAACAGCTGATCACACGGGGATTCTACACGGGGTTAACGAGGGGGTCCTCGAGGTCCGAGCACTGTTGGTTTTCCAGCCTTCCTTTACCTGTAAGCCAGGTGTGAAGCTTCTGACCAATCAAAATCAGTAATTATTAAACTAACTACCTGGAAGAACTAAAAACAAGGCCTGGGTTTGGAATCGAGGTCCAGATTTGAAGAGCCCTGGCTTAAGGATTCGATATTGCATCGTATCGCGAGGAAAGCTGTGATTTACACCCCTAATAAATATACTAATCACATATACATATACTAATCATAGATACATATACTAATCACATATGCATATACTAATCATAGATACATATACTAATCACATATAAATATACTAATCACAGATACACAAGGATGTGATCACCAAGGCCCTTGTCACTACAATTTCAGATCTATTAACTACCTCAAAAGGCAATGATTTTGTCAGAAAATGGGTAACACTTTACTAGATGAGGTACAATTAATGCAGTATTGGTATTATGCTATTACTTCTGTACGTATTATTTAACCAAAAAGTCATCAATGAATTATGATGCATATTTTATCTCAAGTATTACTATATTTGTTACTATATCTAATTCTGTAATCCTTTGTGATCGACTGAAGGAACTACTAAAGGAACAAATCATGAATAACACAAGTTAAATACTGATCTCATGTTTGTTCATCATTAATGAATCACAATGCATTTTCCATCCCAAGTAGTTACTTTTACTAAATCTGTTCATTCTCTAAATCTTAGTGAACTACTGAAGGAACTACTAAGGAACTACCGAAGGAATAAGTAATGAATAACACAAGTGAAATACTGATGATATGATTGTTCATCATTAATCGTGACTTCTCAAGTAGGGACTATATTTGTTCATGATCTGTTCATGATATGCACTTCAATAATAACTAAGTTATTACTAAGTAAAGGTTTATGTGGTGTATGCACATATAAAACAAGATGTAGTTTTGTGCATATTTGTGGGTGATAGGCAGAATATTTCTATAGCAAAAGTGCAGTATTTGTAGAATGCAAATGTGTCTAATTTTAGCTGGGAGCATTAAGAACCAGAAGAGAAACTGGAATGTGCTGAAGGCACAGGAATAGCACTTTTTCTCAGACCATGGATAAAGCTAAAACTGGCCCAATGACTTGGATGTCTGGTTTCCGGTTGCTGTTGAACGTCATTCACTTTTGCTACCTTTTCAGTAACACGGCAGCGGACTGGGGTGGATCAATGCACAGAGTATCCTAGGCTATAATCTAGGGTTCCAGAAATCATCAGGGACCCGCCCCACCTCATGAGAAATGGAACGATTAAACATATTAAATCCGGCCAACTGATCCACCTGAATGGCAGATTTTACCAACAGCACCCACCCAGACTGAGGGGCCTCTTAGCCATGTCAGCTTAGGGCCCCCAGAGAAGTTAATCTCCCCTGGGTGTCAGGATTCTTTGCTCCAACATGTACAATTAATGTTTATTTCAATGTACAGCGACTTCCGTAAAAGCTGATTACTGGCCCAGAACGGAATGAAAAACATTCACTGCACAGGTGGAACACAAATGACTCAAGCAATCATCTCAATAAATCAAATATTACTGGGATTTTGGATATCTTATGATTATAGTACTTAAATTGCCCAGAGAGACAGAAACAGAGAGAGAACAACATTCCAAGGTCTGCAATAGAGAGATGGTACAAAATAACTGAATGCATTAATAAGAATACAACCTTTAAACCTCACAAAGGTTTTATACTGTAGATAAAAGTACTGTTAACTGATAAAGGTTCTTCTTCCATCAACAGGCCTACTGAGTTTGCCCCCCTACAAACAGTGTGATTCCTCCTGCTTTTTGTCACTTGGTCTGTGGCTATTGGAGCAGGAAGTGTGGCAGATTGTTTTTTCCACCACTGTCAAACACCTGGACAATGTTTCACCTGTACTTTTGTACCCATCTGTTTGTGCTACTGACTCCAGTGCAGCAGAGCCACCCCGTCTGTGCTTCAACAAATACGCAAAATCACGAGTGTCACCGTTATTTCGAGTGTCGAGAAGCCGGCTGCCCGTTGGGTTTGACTCTTCACCAGCACCACCTCACCAATCCATGGTTGCAGATGGTCCACACTAACCACTAGGTACAGCGGTTCCTTACTCCAGTGTCCCGTGGAATCCTGGCATCTTGGGTGATAAATAAGCTATGAGACCTTTCCGGAACCTGCAGATGAGATACATGCTCCATCCAACCGGTCCTGCACCATGAAGCCTGTTGTATATGAAGAAAGCAGCCATCTTAGCTGCTGTCATGTGGAGTTTGCCCCATTCCTGTAGATCATACTGGTGGACATGCTGTACATAACGTAACAACTCGTATTTACTTACCAACAGCACAGGAAATGAGCAATGAACCACAGAAATATTGACAAGAATGCTTATGTACACAATAAGTAAAGTGGGAATGAATTCACAATACACAGAAACTTCCTCAGAATAACAAAGCATGAATCAAAAACGCTCATGGACTCTGTGTGACCTTGGCCCAGTGCAGCCGTTCCCCCTTCCACCCAAATGAGTCAGAAATGACGTAACTGTAAGGGTGTTGCGGAGCTTCACAAAGCCGTAACTGAATACTGGAAGCGAATGCATGGGCCGACATTAAGCATCCTGCAATCTGGTACAAGCGCACAGCTGCAGGGAGTCAGCATTGGCACTCAGTGACCAAACATGAGCTCATGCAGAATCCAGGATGGAGTCGCCCAATGACCTCACAAAGATAGAAAGACATCAGAAGTCATTATTTGTTTTTTTAATCCTAATGCAACGCACTGCAAAAATTTAACCATTAGCCACCGAGATGCTCCAGTTATTCTGCCCATTTTATGGGTAAAATGTTGGCATTTTTCCATTTCATTTCCACTAAGTTTTCATGCATTTTTGCCAAACGAATGTCCTGAATTAAAGTCAGTCTCCAAGGGGTTTGGCAGCTGCACTGGTAATGGGATCGACTTAGCCCACCGTCGGCACGAGGTTGGACAGAGACCGATACAGAGAGATAGACAGATGAGGGCCCTGGAGGCAGGGGCGTCAGAAGTATTTTGAATGTGGGGGGGACACACTGGCGGGGGGTCTGGGGACCCTCCCCCAGAATTTTTTTTATGAATTAGATGCCATTTCCTGCATTCTGGTGTATTTTTAACAGGTTGTTAAACACCTAATTTTACCTACAAAAGTCACTTAATTCAATGACTATTTTAGAGACTCAACAATAAGTCCTCATTCAACTAGTCCATATTCATCAGGCTGTTTTTAACTGCCACCCACTGCTATGCCTAAGATAATGAAATGAATGTGAGACAATTTATCACCAACAATGAGTTTATGGGTGCATTTTACATTTTATTTTGTGTTCTTTTTTATTTAGTTTTAGATGTAACACAACATGTCACTGTACTGAGCAATAGTGACCCTCAACTGTATGATTAAAATTCATAATTTCACACAAGGAACAGGCATGATATGGCATTATGCAGCCTTCATAACACAAAATCACTGTGTCAAGCAACTGTGACACATAAAGAAGTTCACACGACGAACAGGTGCGATTTTGTTAACCACCAACAGTGACTTCAGTGGGTGCATTTGATTTTTTTTCCGATTTAGAGACACTCATTACAAAAATGACGTCATCGTGCAGCCATCATAACACGAAATTACACTGTGTCAAGCAATGACACATAAAAAATACCTTCACACAATGAGCAAGTGCAATTTTATCAACCTACGTGCAGTAACATTTACAGATTAGTATGACATTTACAGATTAGTAAAACAAATAGGTTATACTAGTAGCCTAAATCAAGCTGCAGAAGTATTCTGGTTACTCACTGTATGCAATTTCAAGTCACAACAGGGAATCAATAAATGTCATCCGAGCGGACTTGGCCTCATTCTTGGCATTACAGTACAGTAGCCTAGTGGGTTTGGATGCAATGATAGCTAACATTAAGCTAGCTGATACGTCTCCTAACATTGACTAGTCAGCTAACTGCACTAACATTTCCATTGGGGAAAAAAAAAACCCTGTCCTGTGGAGAAATTTTGACTTGCTTTCCGCTTCTTTGTAAAGAATTTTCTTATGTCCATTGTGTCTGGGGAGGAAGCAAATATTGCAAACATTCCTCAACCAAGAATCAAGAAAGAACCAAGAAAGTAAATAAGGCAAAGCTTAGGCTACTCCTAATATTTTATTGTTTAGTTGAACGTTAATTTAACGTGGCCTAGGGTTCATTTTGAGGGCATATAACAAAAGAATAAGGTTATAGCAAAGGTCGGACATTGTGCGATGGCAGTGGGGTTGACGTTACCTCCTCCAGTATATGGGCGGCACTGACGATTCCCTTCACTTGCGTGTGGTGAGTTGTAGGTAACCTGGAAAACCCAGACTGGTCTTTCAGTGGTATGTGTATTCTCATCCAAATGAATAATTATGAAATCTGAGGGGGACACGTCCTGCTTAATGGCAGCCATGCCTGGATGGATGTAGGGGCATCTCTGTGGTCCTGCATGGAGAGCAGCTCTTCAGCCCGCAACAATGGCAGTTCTGTGCCAGTTCTAAAGGGGCACACAGAGGCATTGAGGGGCAGGCCGCCCATTCACAGTGCCATTCACTCTGGCTGGAGGGGCCCCCGGCTCACTCACCCCGTTTTCTCCCTTCCCCCCACCGCAGCTTCTATCCCCCCAAAGCCGTCCATCCCCCATCTCACCTCTGCTCCTGACCCACCCAGGCCCTTCTCAACCCCCTTTGGCGTCCTCCATCTTCCACCTGTACCTTACAGCTCCCAGGGGCGGGGCCACTGACCCCAGCTGAAAGCTGATTGGCCCCCACAGTGCCCCTTCCCCTGTCACTCACTGATTCAAAACGTATCATTGGCTAATTACAAGGTTGGCCCCGCTACATGAATTTTGGCCCATCTTATGCCCCCCCCCCCACAACTGTCCCGAAGTTCCCCTTAGCCCCCCAAACACACCCATTGAAAAATTCAAATTTATTTCACTTTCAGCGCCCAACACTGACTCTTCACACTACACAGCATCTCTCCTTCACCACAAGGCAGGCCTTTAGTGCCAGCCGAATCCCACGTGGTGCCCCCAGGCAAGCTGCCCCCCCTCAAAGGACGGCACCCTGGGCGGGCCCCTACCTCACCTAATGGGTTGACTGGTGCTACTGCAGAATCCATGGCGTACATAAGGAGTCAGTGAAGGAGTATAATGTGTCAAAGTGCAGAGCAGTCTTTGCAAGGATCTCTAACATTCAGGCTGTAGGCCGGACAGAAGCTCATATCCTGATTTCACCTGCTATTTAAACTATTTTCTGTCACATCCGGTTTAGCTGAAAGCAAAAGTCTGACTGACCGGAGGGGGGGGGTTGTGGGAAATCCTTATTGCCTGCCGTATGTGGTGCTGCATAAGCTTCGCATCACTAACCCCAAAGTGGGGGGGCTCCTTTTCTCCAGACTTCCCTCCTCTGTTCTGAGATGCTCCACTTCAAAGTACACAGTCAGAGACTCTGTGTCCATCTGCGCATCATCCGCCATTGTTATTACACTCCGAATCGGCCTCTGAGGTCGGTCCGTGTGACCTTTTCTGCAGAAACAGGCATGACCCCCCTATCTTTGAGTACCATGGCCTTTTTGCATTTATTCCTAAACGCAACACAGAAACAGACCGCAGCCAAACCCTTCTGGAATGTTCCACAAAGTCTGTTTAGCACCAGATCTAGCCATCTAAACAGACACCTGCGGCTGCTTTGCATAACCTACCAGCTTCTTTGTTCATTACGCAGCTGATTTCAGAAGCTCCTGGTGAGAATGGCTTCCCTTCATCTACATGCAGACCTGTGTGACTCACAAAAGAACAAGTCTCCATTTTTAAACTACACGCCAACAAACGCGCTCACTGAGAAGCAGTTACCACCATCTCATTATCCTACTAAGAAAACTTAAACAAGGCAGACGGTAAGCAGATTACAGATTAAGTAATTAAGCAGTCGAGATCACATGGGTAGGGGCCATTATTGACAGGCTTGAGACCAGTGCTGCTCAAGGCGGCGACCCCAGAAGGCTGGTTGTGGTAACCATGGAAACAGTGGAACTTACAACAGACATTGTGTGTTCAGAATGGAGACGTGACCTCGGCCCTTTCTTCCAGGGACACCAGTGATTCTAGGTGCATCCACATTCCCATTTGATCCTAACCTCTTCGCAGTTCAGAGGACTGGTTTCAACGCAGAGCTGTAAAGAGCGACAAATGATCCATAAATGCATACAAACCAGACTCAAATTCCCAGACACAAAGAAACAAATTCCCAGACACAAATTTTTGAAAAATGAAATTTATTCTGAAATGACTGATCTGTGACAAATGGTGCTGTTATTATAGTCATCTCTTGCTAGTTTTTAGTTACTAAAAAAAATGCACTCTCATAGGGACCAAGAAAAATGCAAAAGGTTCTTCATATTCTAGACCAAAATGAATGAAATAAAAGCTAAACTACAGTCAGATTGCCTCAGGAGTGGAGTGAGAGACAGCCGGCCGGCCCAAGAGCTGGGGCGTACAGGTGTGGGTGAAATGGTGAGAAGGGTGTAGCTGTCGAGGTTTAAACCACGCCTTCTCCGTGGGGCAACTGAGGCAGTGAGCAGAGAATCTGCCGATGGACCTGAGGGGCATAGGGGTAACAGTGTATGACAGGGGGACCAGTATTTACTCCACTGATAAGGGGAGCAGCTTCACAGTTTTGAGTGTTTAACATGCGGGGGTTCCAATCAGGAACCGGAGGTCACTAAAAGATACTCCTGGCCCAGTTTTAATCCTACAGTTAAACGGTGTGACATTACGCACAGGCCAGCAAGGCTAGATGGTCTTCAATGTGCTTTGAGAAAGGTGGCTTCTAGCCCCACCCCTAAACCCCTCTGGTCCAAACAAAACCCCCTCTCTAGATGAGCAGCCTCCTCCACCTGCCATGCCCTGCACTACCCTAACCCAAACCCTGCCCTGGCACCCTTCACTCTACTCCGCCTGGGCATCGTAGTTGGCTCCGCCCGCCTTCTTGAGCTCGTTGCGGATGTAGTCCTCTTCCAGCTCGCGTATGTCACTGATCATAAACTCCTTGGCAAAGTTCTGTTGGGGTGGGGAGGGGGGGGGAGGGGTAGCAACACAAACAAACTGTTGTAAGTGTATGTGTGTACATCTTATGTCAACTGTACCAGTAAGTGTATTGATTATCTATCCTCCCATCCATCCATCCATCCATCCATCTTTCAAGCACTTACCCAGGACAGGATTGTGGGGGGGTGGGGCAGGAGGCACAGAGCAATGTACACCCTGGACGGGCTGCTAGGCCACTGCGCACACACACACACACACACACACACACACACACCATCTAGGAATGTCAAGTGACCTAACCATGTTTGGACTGCAAGAGAATATCAGATATTTTAATCACCAGTGTCCAGGGCTGAGCAAACTCACGACTAACATGCAGAGATTTTTACGCGGGAGGTCAGAAGCTCTCCGGAGCTCCTGGTGACTAATGGTGAGTATTGATCAACAGCAGTAGGCCTGAAAGCGGCATATCCTTAGCAGCTATGTGAAAGGAATAACCATCTGCTCCGTTTACATTTAAAAAATGCTTCATTATACTTGTCAAGTTAACACCCCCCCCCCTTTCATCCTGTATACTTTAACACAGTCCCTGAAAAATGATTGTTTTCCGTTGAGACCTAAGGATTAAACAGTCCCTGGGCCAATGGGACGTGTCGATAGCAAACGTGTCACTGGGCATAACCCTGATCCCCACATGACGACCCTAACCCCTACCCAGCCCTAACCTTACCCATAAGTAACCAAACAGAATACGAGACTTTTGGCATTTTTTGTTTTTTGATTGCGTTCACAGATTTTTATAGAATTGAAGTTATCCTTGTTGGGACCAAAAAATTTTATCACATTGTGGGGAGATCTGGTCCTCACAATGTAATAATTACGCACACGCAATCAGCCCTGAGACTGTGTAACTGGGGTGTCTGGAGTGGGGGGGGGGGGGAATGGGGCCAAAAGAACAGAGTGTAATTGTTCCTGGAACCCAGAGTGCGTTTCCAGTGACACAGCGGAGTCACATGGCGTCACCGTGGCATGCTGGGGCTACAAAGCGATCAGGCACATATATATATAGACAGGAGGTAAAGTCATTACATTCAAGTCCATATATACAATGCAGGTGCACTAAAGGTTTAGGTCAGGAAAACACAAGTGGTTGTGGGCGGGGCAATTGGATAGGGGGCGGGGCCAGGCAAATACACACAGATGGGAAAGTGTGCTGGAGGGGGTTACTGCAATCAGGACCATATTAACAAGACAGGTTTGCATCAGAAAAACACGTGTGGGCGTGTATAGACAGATCTTTCCGATAGGTGCAGGGCCAGACCCACCCCAGATGCGTCAGAAATGGGAACTCGCCTGCACAATGTCCTTCACCAGCGCCTTGTCGGTGCTGATCTTTGCCCTCTGCAGGCCGCTGATGTTCTCACCGATCCAGGTGATGAGCGTGAACTTCGCACGCTTGCTCATGGAGTCTCCCGTCGTGATGCGTATGAAGCCAAAGAGACGTACGTCATCTGTGGGGGGTGTGGGGGGGGGGGGGTTCGAGAGTGGTCAGGCCGGGGATAGTCGGACAGGCCGCGTGAACTCACAGACCCCGGCAAGGGCAGGGCGTGGGTTACAGAGGGGAGGAGGGGCGGGTCACAGCCAATCAGCTTTGGCTCTAGATCAACCAATAGCCGAAAGACAGACAAGGGGAGATATTTAGGTCAGAGCTCCCAGTCAAAAGAATGGAACCAGTGTCCCTAAGTCCAGTGGAGAAGAGCAGACAGAGACATGCGTAGTCAGTCAGTGATGTGTATAATCAGACACACACACACACCATTTCTTCTATTGACACACAAGGTCTTCTTAGCATTTACCTTATTCCATGCCTCTCTCACACATAAACAGGCTGTGTGTATGTAATCACAGTCTAATACCCGCCCCTGGACTCCTATTTAAACACACTGCCAGAAGCCCATTTACAGTATAACACAAATTCCATGTTAATTACTTTCATCGCCACCTACTGGAAGCTTGCTGAACTTTTCCTTATAGCATAAGCACTGCAGCATTACACGCGCATTCAGCTCGGATACAACGTGAAGCTGCGTTACTTCATTGGTTACTACCACATCCTGCCAATTGTTCTGCAAGCTTCTGACGACCAATCAGGTGGCACCAGCAGGTAAACGCTGCAGTGGCTTCTTTGAACAACTGCACAATTAGTAAATGCTACGCTGTTAAATGCTAAGGGAAAAGCGTGAAGACCGAGAGCTAAAACTGTGCGAAAACTGGTCGGAACAAACAAAACCGCAGAGACATATAATAAAAGGCTTGGCATCCGTGTGAGTAATATGTTAGCAAATACTTCAACATCCATGCAATCTGTCAGCAATATCGCTGCTTGCCAGTCACAGCTTTCTTCACACACACACACCAAGCGTGACATGTCGCATGGCATCCTTTTATTGTACCAAGTTCACCGCTAATGTAATTTGCAAAGCGGAGCATCCGTACAAGTTACGGAGCACCTGATCCTCGCCAGCTGGGTCCTAAAACCCGCAAAGTTAGGTCACGTTCTTCACCACTGCGGCTTCCACTGCCTCCAGACTATTTGATGTTCTTATAAAAGACTGTATTCAGTGGCTGAGCGTGTAAATCTAAAGGCTGGTGCTAAATATTAATCGTGGAGGGGAAAAAACCCACAGATTCTAGATATGGGACTAAGTTTGAATACATTTGTGAAAGATGGGTTAGTCTGTGTAGTCCTTTTATGAAAATTTGTTTATTTGGGCAAATAAAACATAAACAGGTTTATTTCTTTAATGCTGTTAGGCGGTCAGGCACACTTTGACCCTGTCACATCTACACTAAATGCAAGGGAACATTGTTTTACTGAACTATGCCTGAAACCTATACTTCATGAATGTTTCTCCAGGGATCATGGTTTCTCAGTAACTTATAACCTGGTGCAATACAGCTAAATGCAAATAGCAAAGGGCGTTCATCATCAAACCGGATGAGTTTTTTTTTTTTTTTTTTTTTTTTTGGTCGATCTGTTCTCATCACGAAAATCCATTTCTGTGGTGGACTTTCCAAAATGCAGCATGACCGTTACTTGCTGCCACGAAGAGAATCCATCAAGATCCATCACGAAAACAGTCACAGGTTTTCCACACCACTCACAGCCGCCTCGTCAGTCAGGAAACCGCGCGCGGTAGAAGATGTGAGTACAGCTCCTCTTCGGCCCCGGGTCCCACCAGTAGGTCATGGGCTCCGCCTCCTTTAATCACGTGACCCTCCCTCTGTACTTTAGTTTAATTCACCCACTATCAAAGACTCTAACAACACCATGAAAATCTGATAATCCAGTGAAGACGTTGCTAGCCAAGTGACCTAGCAGACGTCAGTCTCAGTACACATATCAAATATTAATCTGTCAGCTACTTAAAAGTTCAAATAATTAACCAAGTTATGCCATGGATTACTGATTGTTCAGCTACCATTGGGACAGCAGATGCGTCACCTGACCAGACAAAAAAAAAAAAAGCCTCCCTTCCCCCCCTCCCCTGCCCACTCACCC
>JAODJW010000019.1:18904828-18935651 GCA_026777045.1 Hyperopisus bebe
AGAGCTTCCTCCCTCTCATGTGTCTCATCAAAATGCTTCCCCCCGCAAACTTTACACCTTCAGTAGCGGTCAGCTGGAAAGGCTGTGCTGACATATCACGGCCCCGCCACACCGATGGAACGACTCGGGGAGACAAAGGCTACAGCATTAACTTTTCACTGTTCTGATTAACCTGCCGCTGTCCATTACAAAGGATTCCCCGTAAAACCACTCATAAAATGACTGACTCTGTCAGGAGACAAAATTGCGCCAGGAGGGGCTTGGGGGAATCGCTGGGTGAAATGTAAAATTAATTTCTATGACATGCAGAGGGCCCGTGTGAAATCATACCAATTTAATGGGGGACTCAACACAGTGACAGAGTCCTTGGTATGTCTGTCATATAGGTTTTCAGTTTCTTTCCTAGGCAGTACTTTCACTTGGTTTCTAACCTAAAAAACATTTTTATCCAAAGTGACTTACAATTGGAGACAGAGGTCAAGGGTCAAGTGGCGATTAAAGGACTTGCTCAAGGACCCATGGTGACATCTCTGGGACCACAGGACCTAAATCGACGCCGTGCTGATGACGGGGCGCAGTGTCCTAACCTCCGAATAACAAGCCTGACGAAAGGCTCCCTTCTGCATCAGGGCAGAGTCCAAGTTATCAAATCCGTAGCCAGTGCTATTGCAGTGAGTCACATCTAAGCTCAGTTTGAAAACTGATAGAAATGTGAAAAACGGGGGCAGGAAGACGCCCGCTATTCGCAGTGTTTGGTCTGTATGACAGTGCAGGTTAGGGTCAAAACTGAGCTTCCGGTTGCCCGACGGCAGAACGGTGACACCCCAGAGACTGATGGGTCAGTGCAGTTTTACCGCGGTAGAGACGCAAACACCGGTTCATGCCGGCGAGACTCTGTAGTAACTATCCGTCGCCAAGTGGCCAAACACTTGGGAGACGAGCTGTGCACCGCTGCGGGGCGCTGGATCACGAAGCCTGTTCCTGCCCCCCAAACCGGGAATGAAGAGGGCGTGGCAGTGCTGAGCAGCCTCCATTAAATAAGCGAGAAATCTCACCTGTACACTGGCGCTTAAATTCTTCATATTCCCTCCCCTGCCCCCCAGGAACAATCATGGAGCCGTCGTACTTGAAAGAAGCCCTGTAACCACACAACATAAAAAAAGAATCCTTAAATGAATAAAAACTACCAAGAATATGAATAAAATCGATTACGAGGTGGCTGTAACAGATCGCAGACAATAAGGCTCAGATTTTGCCCAAAAACACCAAGTGCAATAGCATGTCTATCACCATTACTGAAGTTGTACAGTGTAATCATAATGCACCATTTTGACTTGGAAAAAAAACAACAGTTTGCATTTATTATGGATAAAAAAATTTTTTTTGTTATATTATCAAATCATACCCAGCAAATTGCTTCACAAAATTAAAAAAAAAAAAAAAATAGGAGTGCCGTTTGCCCTCTGAATATGTTCTGAAAATTCAAATTCCTCAGAACTGCAGAGATTACCTGGCATTAGATATTAATAAGAATATCAATTCATTTGGTTCATTTTACAAAAACAAATACGTTGACCATCTCTCTCCCTGTTGGGCATTTCACAATTATGTGCAAGACTGTAAAATGTAAAAGCTGACTTTTCATAATTTAAACATAACGAAAGCAATAATGTATACATATACTGAATTCCGTTTCATCAGCGGGTCAAAAGTCGGTTGATTTATACTCATCTGTTTCCTTAGTTTATACAGGCAAGGATGGGTGTAATTTGCATGCATTTCATGTACAATAGTAGGATATGAATCCCTTCCTACCGCGACTCGGTTACTATCTCCCGTCTGCGGTTAAACGAGGGGACCGTCATTAATCCCTATCTTGAGGCATAAACCGGACACCGCCGTCAGCTGGGGCGCACAATACGCTCCAAGACCCACAAAGCCCGGCTTTGGGTGTCGCTGGCATCGCCCGGGCGCCAGGCGCCCGCACGCTTAATTATACTGCTTTTTACACCTTACAGCGCAACAGTAAGTTTTGCGCACAGATATGTGCGTTACGATGCCAAAAATCAAAATCACTACAATACAATAACCAACAGCAAACGGTGACATTTCGCCATAAGAAATTTACTGGGCTTAAGTTTAAATGTGAAAATCGGGATCTTGAAACAAATACCAATGACAAATCATTACAGTCGTGTTTTGCCTTATTAATTCAGCCCCCGCCTTATTTCTTGCGGCGCCGCATCAACTTCCCGCAACATAATTGCTCGTAAAACATAAATCGCGGCTGTAATTAAGCTCACCCACCAGTTAATCTCCGTGTTATCATCTCTGACGAGGTTGTACGCCTCCCTGCAAGCTTCTTTGTCGATCCGCGTTGCCATTTTCCCAGTTGAATGATGGCTTATAAGAAGGAAGGTGGACGGGGGAACAGATGGACGAAAAGGGTGGGGGAGACAAGAAAGGGTGGCTGTGGAGAGTAGGAGCGGCTGGAAACCGTGCGAAGATGAGAGCGGAGTGTGAGGGGAGCGACGATGCGTCGGTGCGCCGCGGTCTGTCGGTGCGCCGGGGGTCGGGTCGGTGCGCCGGTGGTCGGTCGGTGCGACGCGGGTCGGGTCGCACTGCGCCGTCGCCTCTGCGCTCAGCGATCGGAAACGCCGAGTCTGTACAGCACCCGGCGCATTTCCTATGGGCAGCTCCTGGGCGTTGGTGATGTTCGTCAATCAGGTTGTCGGACGGCAAACGGGCGCCTTAACAGACGCAGGATTCCCCCCCTCCTAATGGTCAACCGAGGGATGTAACGAAACAAAAATACACCCCCTTCTCTATTGTTGGGAAATTTAGGTTTTTCGTGCCGCCTTCTGGGTTGTTAGTGCACTGCAGTCCATGAGCCATTTAATGTAGGCTACCGAAATGTTGTGTTCTGTATATAAACATATATTTGCATTGATTTGCGCATATAGACATGCAGCTATGGATTCGAAGATGTAAATATCTAACGTGATTGTTAATGTAATATCTACAAATGACGAGAAGAATGATGGGAACATGAAAATGTTTATTGCTGCAGTCCATCACAAGGTGTGCAAGGTGTTTTCTCCATGTGAAACTCCTTTGTTCTCTTCAGCCGTCATTCGTAGGCAGAACACGCACTCATAGACCTGCACGCCGCTTTTGGAGTGGGTGTGTGTGGTGTCAGTTATATGTTGCAGTTTTGAAAGCAAGTGCTTTTTGATACCAAACACACGTTCGTGAATAAATAACAATACCTTGCATTGTTTCTGGCCTTATAAAATGGTTAATGGCATAGCATTAACTGGTATTTGTCTGAAATAATGACACGGACTATATTTCAGTGACGTGGAATAATTGCAATTAGGACATTACTTCACATAATTGGAATATCAAGTGTTAACTTCTGCATAATAAGGCTCTGCATACCGGCCCGGCCTACGGCAGAAAGGAAGCGGCGCGATTGGTCGAGCAGATGTCGATCAACGAGACACTTCCTGGATGGGGCCATGGCTGTTGCTGTTGTCCTCCCTTAGGATGATTTCCTGCGAAACTTTGGGATGGATCCAAACGTGTCAGCACATGGCGATGCTGTGGTAAATGTGTCAGACGTTCAGCTGCGATCGCGGTGGTCATCGGAATAATTGGTGTCTATAGTCCACTGCAGCCGGGTACATATTTCCTTTATGGCAGATAGCTACACAAGGACGGTGGGCGAACCAAGGTTTCAGGTGTACGTGCACTTTAAAGGCAGTATGTTACTTATACCCTGCATTTTCCCCCGATTTTCGTCGGTTAAGCGCAGGTCTTGCTTGTCTTTTAAGCAGGAAATCCACATGATTCTGATGTCGGTCTGCTTCACGCCGTTGCGGAAATACCGTTCTGGAGGCAAAGCGTTGAGAATATAGCTTTTAAGTGTCATTAATGATGATAACGGTGTGCACCTTGATCACCCCCGCCCCTTTCTCAGACTGCACGCTCCGGTCTTTTTGCCGTCTGTGCCACAGATCCCGTAGCGGTGCAAGGAGGAGATCGAGATGGACGGGGGCAGGCAAACGCGGGTGTCGCGGCCGCATAGGATAAGCGAGTCCTCGAAGGTCAGCACCGCCAGCAGAGCATCCACCAAGCCGCCTCTGGGCATCAAACCCCAATGTCCAACTTCACTACTGCGTCCTCTTACTACTTACTAACACCTGCGATAAACACAGCAGTGGGCGTATAACAACTCCGCTAAATACTGGACTGCTGCTGAACAGGCTTTGGTGCTCCTGGAAATTTCTAGATCCCACTAACTCATGTCCTCACAATCCACCCACACACCAGTTCCCTTATGAAATAAGAGAGAATGCCCCCCATCATAAGAGAACAGGGCTCCAAAAGGTTTGACCATGGCACATATAGCTCAGGAATCAAGTTTGAGTTAAAATGATGTTTAAAATGGGTTTATGTAATAAGCAGGTACTTTGCTATATTTAAAACAAACAATGAAACTACGATATAGATGAATGTCAGCTTACCACTGCTCTTGTTTAAAGCGTGTGTTGCTTTAGTAAGGTATAACTTAAGTGGAAAATGAAGTTCTTAATTTGTTATGATTGCGTATTAATTTCCCTATGCCAGTAATATTTTACAGCAAATTTGTTTCTGGCCATTTATCAAATCACTGGTCGAATGTATTTTATTATTATTATTTTTTTTTAATGTACCACCCCTTGGGGTCTGTTCATTTCCAAGAGCTACGAGGTTCCCAATGATATAATTGTTTTGCACAAAGATGAAGAGTTCGGACTTGTTTTTGTTTTTTTTCTGTTCCCCATAAATTTTTTACACACTTCCAAACGCCAAAGGGTAGATCCTGCCAAAAGTAGCAGAAATACTGCAGGTTCAGCTGAATACTGCTGCACGCTGGACCAAGGGTGTGATTTCCGCTATGGGGATGACGTTACAGGCTCTTCATTAGACCATGGTACACTATTTTATTCTCCGTAACGTATTTTAATCGACTTGTCCTTGTTTATTGGTGAACCCCCCCCCAGTATGTTTGGGGTGCCTTAGGTATTTATAATAGCTTCTAGCATGTAATATGGATCATGCACCAGGTAATAAACGTGATAGAACTGGTTTCCTGGCATTGTGCCTCCGCATGAGGCTCGGAGGCAGCCCCCCCCGCCCCCGTCACGTTGGCCCCCTCTCCCACAGGTATACCGCTGGGTGGAGCAGGCCGGCTGGGTGCTGCAGGGACTCAGCGAGCAGCGGCAGAGGGGCCAGCTGTGCGACGTGGTGCTGGTGGCAGACGACCAGCGTGTCCCCGCGCACCGCGCCCTCCTCGCCGTCTCCAGCCCCTACTTCCAGGCCATGTTCACGTTGGGCATGCGGGAGCAGCACCAGGCCGAGGTGCAGCTGGTGGGGGCCTCCTACGTGGGGCTGAAGGCGGTGGTGGACTTCCTGTACAGCGGGGAGCTGCCGTTGGACGGGGGCAACATCGACTACGTGCTGGAGACGGCGCATCTACTGCAGGTGTGGCGTGCCGTGGACTTCTGCTGCGAGTATCTGGAGAAGGAGGTGAGCGAGGACAACTACCTATACCTGCAGGAGCTGGCGCTCCTCTACAGCCTGGAGCGGCTGGAGGAGTACATCGACCGCTTTGTGCTGGAGCGCTTCGCCACGCTGTCGTTCACGCCCGACTTTCTGCGTGACGTGCGGCTGCCCAAGCTGACGGCCTACCTGGCCAGCGGGCAGGTGGAGCACGAGAGCGAGCAGGCCCTGCTGCAGGCCGCCCTGCAGTGGCTGAGCCAGCGGCCGGACCGCCAGGCCCACGCGCGACAGCTGCTCTCCCACATCCACTTCCCCCTGATCCCGGCCGCCGAGCTCCAGGGCCGCGTGTTGCCGGCCGTCCGCTCGCTCCTGCCCTCGGAGGCAGCCTGTGAGGCTCTGGTAGAGGAGGCGCTGGCCTACCACGAGCGGGCCAGCGCGCAGCCGCTGCTGCAGACGTCGCGCTCCGCCTTGCGCGGAGGCACGGAGCGCCTCCTGCTGGTGGGCGGCGAGGTGTCGGAACGTGGCGAGGAGCTGAGCGCCGACGTGTGCCAGCTAGACGGCGACGCCAGATGGGTGGTGGAGACCCAGCTGCCGGCCCGCCGGAGTCACCACTGCGTCGCCGTCCTTGGGGGCTTTGTCTTCACGGCCGGGGGGAGCTCGTCCCGGGACAATGGCGGCGACGCCGCCAGCAACCTGCTGTACCGATACAACCCGCGTGACAACCAGTGGACCAAGGTGCAGTCCGTCACGCAGTCACACTGTAAAAGTTATCGGGGCCTCGGGTAGCGTTAAAGGAATAAGTGTTACAATCCACAGTGGGCGGGGCTACTGTGCTCTACCATTCACTGACAAGGTTACCCCGTGCCCATTGGTTACCGTCTCGGTTGCCATTTTGTGATTGGACGTTCAGCGAGCACACCCACACTCGGTTTTGGAGCCACTATTACACTAATTTGCATATTTCTGTGGTGGCTGTTTATTGCTAACCCCCACCCCCCCCTTCAATCATGTCGCTCCAGGGCACCCCAATGAACCAGAGGCGTGTGGATTTTTACCTGGGGGCAGTTGGGGACTGTTTGATCGCCGTAGGGGGACGCAACGACAATGGTGCTCTGTCTTCGGTAGAGGTGTACCGGCCGTTAGAGGACAACTGGACCTACGTGGCAGGACTCCCCAGGTACAGTTTGCACATGGCTTTCCTACCCCCCCCTCCTTCCCTCCGCTGCACCCTTCACCCAGCTAACCGTGACCTGGTTCTGCAGGTTCACCTATGGCCATGCGGGAACCACTCATAAGAACCTGATCTATATCTCGGGGGGCCATGACTACCAGATCGGGCCATACAGGCGGGACATGTTGAGCTACGACATGGTGGGCGACACCTGGGTGGAGCGTAGGCCCATGGGCGTGGCCCGCGGCTGGCACAGCATGGCCTCGCTGCATGAGCTCATCTACGCTATCGGGGGCAGCGACGACCTGGAGAACAGCATGGAGCGCTTCGACATCCTCAGCGTGGAGGCCTTCGACCCAGCGAGTGAGCAGTGGACGCGGGTTGGTCCGCTGCTGCAGCCCAACAGCGAGGCGGCCGTGGCCTCCTGGGGAGGCCACCTCTACGTGCTGGGGGGCTACAGCTGGGAGAGCATGGTGTTCTCAGGCAGCACGCAGATCTTTGACCCGGCCAAGGCTCAGTGGGTGCGGGGGCCCGACCTGCCCAAACGCATCGCGGGGGCGTCGGCCTGCGTGTGCCAAGTCAGGCCCCGGCCCTGCAGCCCGGACAAAAAGAAGGTAGCACACCAGAACAAGAGTGCACACGGCGCCCCCCAGTGGCAGGGCAGGTGACTGACAGAGAACAGAAAGGGGCTGTGACAGAAGGGCAGCTTCTATCAGCAGAATGACAAGGACTATTACACTGTTAACAGACTACACAAAGCACAAAGTTTCTGAAGGATATAACCCTGCCCTGCGCAGCCTGATTACCGCGGCTTACATTCCATGCTGACTTCTTCAGTATTACCCTTAAAATGACTGTTTCTCCTTGCGGCGGGAACCTCCTCGTGCGTAACGTCCAGTGCTGTCATGGCAACGGCGTTCAGCCTACGTTGAGTTGTGTTTCACGCATGTCTGTCCCTGTGTACTGTCACCTACATTTCATCCTCGACCTTGAAGCTTAACACGAGTGTGAGCTTTGAGTCAGTGTCTTTTATTCCTGGTTCATCACTAACCCACCACGTACAGCGAATAGCATCAGCTTACGATTGTTGAAAATGGAGTGGTTGGTCTCCTGGCACTATCAGCCGAGGGTGTTCTCCAGCCCTCCAGTGCTCCTGAGACGTTCCTCAATGGGTGGCAGTGGATGCCTCATTTGAAAGGGTAAAATGGATGGGACCTCAACCTGGAGCAAAAACATTTACATTTATTTAGCAGAAGCTTTCTTTTTCCCAGAGGGAGATAGAAGTGAAGCAAACAGCGCATCAAAGACATACGGGAGTCGATTAGGTGTGAGTGCAGCTGGGATGAGCGTCCAGTGAATGAGCAGGTGCCAGTGTAAGCAGGATGGGAGACACGACAACTTCTAACAAAGCAAAAACCTAATAAGACACCTACTCAATCACCAGAAAGTGCAACACTAATTGGTCACGTCAACATTAATAGATAAAGTCAGAATCGGTTGGTAACTGATATTATTGCTGTCTGAAACAGCTGTTACTGCTCTGTGAACACTTAACGAGTGTGTGTGTGTGTGTGTCTGCAAAGCATCGTGGCAGACGGGGTACCCTTACGCGCTGATGTCACAGGCCTTCCAGCCTCTGTTGAGGGATCTTAATGCCGTCATATCTTCTTCGTCCAGGGTGAAATCAAAGATCTGTAAGCCACACACATGGGCGGGGCTTATTCTTCCGGGAAAAGTGACACGCAGCTGGACCCCATGCGTAAGAAATAATAATAATAAAAAAACACATTCCAGGAAAGAGTTACAGAGGATCTGCTTTAATGGCTTTCCGTTGGTTGTTTTTATTGTTTTTTTTTGTGGTTGGCAGAGGAATGTGAACATACCCTGTTACTAAGCTGGATGTTTTATTGGAGAAGCTTGGGAATGGCTGGTGGACGTCACCATGGAATTCTCGCTGGGACCTTTACATGCGTGCGTTGTAGAGGCCTGCGGTTTCGGTTGCGAAAGGGCCTGATAATTGCAGACTGGCTTCCCAAACAGGAGTAACCTTTACTGGATGGGGTGGGGGGGAGTAGTTACCTTGGTATTCTCCAGGATGTGATTGGGCTTGACGCTCTTTGGGATCACAGCAATGTCCTGCTGCACGTGGTATCGCAGGAGCACCTTTTGAGTGGAAGGGGCACAATTGGTAATTGAATCAGTAAGGCAGCCTGAGGCTCAGTAACTTAAGCCACTGTGCCTGTGATTGGAGGGTTGCTGGTTCAAATCCAAGACTCAGCAGAGCAATTTTACCATTCTGCCTTTGAGCAAAGCCCTTAACTCCCAATTCCTCCAGGGACTGTCTGATCCTGCCTTCATAAATGTACATCACTTTGGACAAAAGCTAAGTAATTCAATCTAAATTTAAGACTGAATGTGCCTTTTTATGCCTGGAGACGACTTCTGCTTACTTTAATAATAATTAATATGCAACAGACACTGCTAAATGAGATTGGCAAAAGCAATATAAATAATTCATTATTATTTTAATATCTGGATATAATGATTTTCCGTTTTAACAATTTTCCAATTGCCAGTTGAACCCACAAACACATAAGAGGCCAATGTTCTCTTCAAAAAACTTAGTGTTAACTGTTGTTTAGCTATGTTTTTGTCCAGATATACATAAAGAGTCAGATAGTCCCTGGAGTAATTGGGAGTTAAGGGCTTCGTTCAAGGACCCAACGGGTCAAATTAACCTGTCAGTCCTGGGATTTGAACCAACAACCTTCTTATCAAGGGACGGCTAGCTTAACCCACTGATCCAGACAAGCACTTGGGTAAAATGCTAGTGCAGAGCGGTTAGCGAGATGGAGAGCGGAAGGAGAACTGAAAGAGAAAGGTGTGAGAATGGGGAATGAAGCAGACGGCGCCCTTCACCTGCGCTGGTGTCCTCCTGTGCTTCATGGCCACACCCCTCACCACAGGGTCCTCCAGCAGCTTCTCAGGGTCACTGTCTCCACGGTGACTGCAGAGTACATCAGGTAAATGAGAAATTACCATAAAAATACATTTTAAATCCATCCATCCATCTCCCATAAGAACATACAGTATAGATTACAGCGAGTCTAGAACCCATCCCAGACAGACAATGAGCTCACTGGAGAGGGTGTTAAGGCATTCTAGCTCTGTTTGAATTGAGAATTGTGTAGCTACATTTTTCAGCAAAAATATAAAATAAAATCTTTATTTTAAATCTGTTAATAAAAAAATCTTGATCTAAAGATGCACATATTTCTGATATCTGCTGTCCACCCCATATTCCGAGTCAACGCTACACCTTAGGAATTTTCTTTTGCAGATCTTGGTGGAATGTACCACCATCCTGAACGTAAAGGGGGTTCTAAAAGATGGGTGGATGGAAATATTTTGACACGCCTCTATTGCATATTTTTTTGCCTGTTCTCAGAATTTCTAAGTCTTTCCTGTTTTTTTGGCATAGTTTAAGCCTGTCCACTTTAGAGTGAGACGATCAGCCTTTCTAGCTCATTCTCTGTATCATGTTAAGGTTCTACGGCATTGCGATGGCCTGAACTTGGGGCCGTTGTCCTGCTGAAAGGTGATTTAGGTTATAAGCTGACAGAAGCATAACCACCTGTACAGTTTTCCTGCCCTTTGCTCTGTGTGCTGTCTCAGTAATGGCAAGGTTCCCGGTCTATGAAGACGTGGTGCCTCACCTTTAGTCTAGAATGTTCTGATTTTGTGCCTTTTTACCGCAAAATGTTGTTTTACGTGTTCAGCAATAGTACAGCTTGGGTTATTTGATGCAAAACTTTTGCTGGGCTTTTTATCTCACTAACCACTTCCATCTGTCTAAAACATCAATGCCTGTCAACAAGAGATTAATAGCAGCCATGTAAAACGTCTGTTTGTGTTAAAATATGGAATTGGGGTCCATAGTGCAAGTAGAGATGCAAACTTTATTTTGACCCACAGTTCCTTGGGCCTTCCCGGGGAACCAAGTGGACTGTAAGCTGTGAGAGCGATGTTCCGGGATTTGCAAAACTGGATCAGCTCCGACTGGACCAAGTAGGGGTGCAGTTCCACCTGTGAGTAATTGAGGGGGGCAGGTCAATCAGAGAGGGTCTTTATATCAAAGACGGGGAATGACATTGCAGGAACGTCAACGCGAGCACACCAGAAAGGAAGACTCACATTCGTAAATGTTGTGTACAGTTTTATTTAAGATACCATCTTTTAAAATGCGTTACTCTTTGTAAAAGTGCATGTACAGTATAATAGCCGCACAAGTAAGATGAGCATTAAAAAAATAAGAGCTTTGAAAGAATCAGTTATCAAGCTCAGTGCAGGCATGCAGAATGATAAACACCATTCGCTGTCCGATGACCTTGAGCAACAGTGGAGTAAATATTGGCCCTCGGCAACTGAACAGGCATGATTGTGACGCATGGAGAGCGATCGGTACAGCCGCAGGAGTGGATGAATGACGAGAATGAGGGTGTGCATGAGAGAAACGGAGGGATAAGGAGCTCGCACTACCTGGTTAACAGCAGGAGGTACCTTGGCCACAGATAGCAGCCTCTCCAGCTGGGAGATGTTGAAGTTCGACACGCCGATGCTCTTGACCTTGCCGGAAGCCTGCAGAGCTTCCATCTCCTATAACATGCAATGTTTTTTTTTTTTTTTTTAGAAATGCGGCCAGTCTGCTAGCTTCACATTCATGACATTTGGGAATTTAGAGGGCTCTAAACTCTTTTACATTCCATACACCCCGTCAGGCTCCTCAGTACCCCACGTCCACCAAAGGATGCCTCTACTGGTCAAGGATGCCTCTACTGGTCAAGCCCCAAATTCAAAGTTTGCCTATAACCTCCAATGATGCTATTGGCTGTGGTCTCTTTGCCTTTTTTATCACATTTGCACATTATTTAATTGCACCACAGTGCACACGCACACAAAATCAACCACAATTTTGCACACTATTTATATGCATGTTTATGTATATTTATATTATATTGCAGTGTATCGTGTCATCGACGTTATGCATTTATCTATCGTCTTTGCATTTTTGTGTGGCACCATCGGGAACCCAAGGGAAACACTGTGTACTTGTACATTGATGTGTTGACAATAAAGAACTCCTGAGTCTTAAGTCTGGAATCTGTTTCTTATGTCTTTAGCTCCACAAGTGGAGTGTTCAAATCCCAGGAAGCTCACAAAAATTGTAACCCTTCCTTCTACCATAAGTCACTTTGGATGAAAGCGTCAGATAAATGTCTGTTACCCTTATGTGGTGTGAGCACCCTTAATTACTCTTTATTAGGTACACCTACCTACTATAGGATAGGAACCACTATTGCCTGTAGAAAGGCTTCAAGGTTAGATGAGTTTTACATTCAGAGACGCCTTTTGGCACGGTACTGTTGTACTGAGCTGTTATTTTTGTACTTGGGGCCTGTTAGCTTTAACAAGTCTGGCCATCCTCCCCTAAACAAGATATATCCACCCACAAAACTGTCTCTAGCTGGAGGCTGTCGTGTATTGCATCATTCTCTGTAAACTCTAGATACTGTATCGTGTGAAAATCCCAGGAAGGAGGCTGTTTGTGAGATGCTGGAACCACCATGTCTGGCACCAGCAGCATGTTCAAAGTTTGTTAGATCATCCATCAGGTGCATAATTATCAGCCATTCAGTAAACAAAACTCCTGACCCTGTCTATATGCCGTATGTATCTAGTTGCAGCTACACTACTCTATTTGAAGGGGCATTGTGTATGCATGGGTGGTAGAGCTGACTACAATGGGTGGTAGAGCTTTTACAATGGGTGGTAGAGCTAACTACAATGGGTAGTAGAGCTTTTAGTTACTCTGCAGCCTATCTGTGGAACTCGCTTCCATCGGACATTCTCAAGATCGATTCCATTAGCAGGTTTAAATCACGCTTAAAAACTCATTTGTTTAGGCTGGCATATGCAGTCTAATTTTTATTTATTTTATATTTTTGTGCATTTTATTAGGGTAATTTTGTGTATTTAAATTTTATTTGTCTTTTATTCATGTGCTATTTGCTGTGTTAAGTGACCTTGGGTGTTTTGAAAGGCGCTGAAAATAAAATGTATTATTATTTTTTATTTATTAGCGGGCAAGTGTACATAGCAAAATTGGCCACTAAGTGTATATCATAGAATATACTGTATGTACATATGTACGGTTTTTTCATTATCCTTTTTATTGTAATGTAACTGTCCCACTGCCACCTAGGACAACATAGTAAAAGTGTCTTTACCTTCCAGACATCCACGTAGTCAATGTCTGTGCTGAGAAGTTTGCCGTCTTTCTCTGGAAAGAGCTCATCGTCTATTCTCTGAAGGAGGTGGAAGGCAGTATCAGGCCGTTAGTGGAAGAGAAACTTTGTTTTTAATACAGTGCCTTTGCCATGAGTCATACCTGGAGACTGACAGGGAAGTGTATAAGATAAAGATCCAGGTATTCAAGCTGTAGGTCGCTCAGGGACTTGCTGAGACACAGAGGCACGTCTCTGGGGGCGTGGAATGTGCTCCACAGCTATGGGGATAGGACAAGCCTGTTACCTTCAGGAATGTGGAACATGGCTGTTCTGTTCCTGCTGTTTTGATAATAACTAGATCAAAAGTACAGTATATAGGGCAATGGCTCAATTAGTTAGTCTTCAATACCAGACCATGTATTCTTGAACTTTTTTGGAACAGTAATTTCAAAGGGAGATCATTAGAGATACAATATGCTCAACAATTAAGCGATCAGAAGGTCACGAAGATATGTGATGAATCTTCTTGATCAGTATCCAGAGTGAAACTAAATCATGACTGGAGCAGGTGCTCACCTTGCTGACGATGAACATGTCCTCACGCCGGATGATGCCCTGGCCCATCTTGGCACGGAGGGCACGCCCCACCTCCACCTCGTTGCGGTAGCTGTAGGCGGCGTCAAGGTGCCGGTAACCGGCGGCGATGGCAGCTTCCACAGCGCCTTGGAACATTTCTGAGCTGCAGGTCTGCTCAGCGAGCCAAGATGGGAGAATCAGCGACCGAAAAGCGTGAACGTGTCGGCGTGGCTGTCAGCACACAGCTAAAGGCATCATGGGAAACGCGCACAATGGCAAAAATGACCACAACTAGGGGGCTGCCGAAATTCAAGTGCGTCAATGAGCCCAACCTGAAACGTGGTCGATGTTTCACATTCAAAACACAGTGGGCAGATTTTACAGTGTTTCCTGCTGGGAATTTCACCAGGAATACCTAACACCTGATTTATTAGTGCAAAAATAATGATAACAGAAAACACACATTACTGCATTTTATGGAGGTGGGGGAGTTTTTTTCCCATGGCCATCTACTTATCTTTATTCATTCATTCATTCATTCATTTTTTGCAGGGTCATGTTGATCCCGATTCTATCCCGGAAACAACGAGTGCAAGCCAAGGAATAACCCTGGACAGGGTGTTATTATTATATGTTAACCATAAAGCAATATCCGTTACAGGTGATGTCACATGATGCAGCTAAGCAATCCTGATAGATTTAGGATGAGTCACGTACAATTGACTTTTTATCAAATACAACAGAAAGTAAACTGATCTGAGGACCGACATGGGATCTTCTCAAAGACCTGAACCTCAGGATCACTTAAGGGGAAATGAGGCTTGAGGAGCAATATGTCATAAGCCTTCAACTCACATTCACGATAATGTATAAATCTGGGGGGATAAGCCAGCAAATGGCAGAAAAAGAATTAATATTTTACACTCTAGTTTAACCATAAGTTATGGGCTATTACAGTCAAGAAAGTGAGTAGCAAATACTTTGAGTTCATTATGTTTGTTGGAACGTTTAATTTCTGCACAGATTCAAAGAAAAGCCACATTAGCACTGAACGTATACAGACAGTTCGGCGTGCATTCAGGTGTGTAACACAGAAGAATAGAATTCTGCAGAAAAAAAAGAGGAATGGGGAAAAGAAGAAGAAAGAGGAAGGAGAAAAGCACACACACCTTCCACGTTCCCAAGCCCAGCAGAGGCAAGTGCCTGCCGTCATTCAGCTGGAGCGTCCGTCTGGGGGGGCTCTCGTCATCCATGCTGGATTTGCAGGCAAACCATGGACAAGATCGCCCGTAAAGATCCCTCTCCCCTGCTCTCCTTAACACTGGTTCCCTTCCTTACTCTTCCGTGCCCTTTCGTTCTCTCTTTCTGCTCTGAGTGCCGTTTTGCTCTGTTTCGCTGGTTAATCATTGAACCCAGGAAGCTGCTTTAAGGGCCGCAGATTAAAGTTTGAGTGTGAGTTTGGGCGTGTGTTAGTGTGTATATTAAACACAGAAAGAGAGGAAGGCTAAAGGTGTGTTTGTGTGTGTGTGTGTGTGTGTGTGTGTGTGGATTGAGTTTACATTAAATTGTGGAGACCAAATGTCCCTCACAATGTAATAAAAACTTGTTATTTTGATGTTTTCAGGTCCCCACAAAGACCTTTGAATGCAATCAAAAAACAAAAAGCAAAAGTCTCATATTTTGTTTGATTACTTGTGGTCACGGTTAGGGCTGCGTAGGAGTTAAGGTCATCATGTTGGGATTAGAATTTTCCCCACAGAAATGAATGGATAGTCTGCACAAAGATATAATTACAATCCTGTGTGTGTGTGTGTGCGTGTGTGTGTGTCATAGGGACAACGTTTATGATGATAACAGTGAGTGCATTTGTTTTTAGTCACGATGTATGTTTACATGTACAAACTGACATGGGGGCTTTTGAAAGAATGAAGATACATGGCTTTGGTTTTCCTTCCATTCTCAAGGTGAAAACGTGGTTAAATCATCAATTTGTGCAACAACACTCAAGTCAATGGCAATGCATGACACATGTGAATGAAATAGGTTCACAGGCATCTGCAAAAAAATAAAAAAAATGATCATGAACCTGAAAGAACAAAGCTGCTTGCACAATTAGATTTTTTTCCATATTTATATAGCTGGATATTTGTGACTTAGTAATTCCAGTATGGTAATACCGTATTACCACAGACAGAATTATGACCAAAGATTTGCATGCAAGTACTTCAGCTGATATACAGGAGCTGTCATGTTGTGTAGCAATAAGGCTGAGTTATGGCTGCATTTCTGCATGAATCCAGGCCTCCATGTCATCACCATACTTTTCTCCAGAGGGAGCTTCTGCTTTGCAAAAATTTTGAACCATTTATTTCGTAAAATCCAGCTGCAGCATAAGAGAAGTTGCTTCACGTGTAGGCTATATACTACACCAGTAGATGGCGTATTTCAGTCATGCCCTTACATGCCACACTGGCCATAGTCGAAGAAGGAAGCAACATTTACGTCGTATTTCTCAGAACAAGCGAAAGAATGAAAATAACAAATCTTTGCAAGTGAATGTCGGTGTATGGTTCCTGTAAAGGACTCGTTCCCCGCGAATGTACTATACAGGACAGCCATGGCTACAGCTTGTCAACACAGCGGACATAGCAAGCGAAACAGGGCAATCACGGCAAAGCTTGTGTGTAAAAAATGTTTAAAATCAACGCCAACATATTAAACCTGCCAACCCTCACACATATGACTGCCAGGCTTTCTGTCTCTCACACTCACGCAAGAAATCTTACGGCAAATCTATGTTATTCTATTATAAAATAGAATAAAAATTAGCAAGGCCTATATCTAAAGAGTTGCTGTAGTTTGCAAGCCTTACACAGAAGTAATAAAACTCTTACATACATGTAAATGCGTGTGCAGACCTGTCTAGGTTTGAAAATCTCACGTCAGCCAGCTAACCAAAGTTGGCAACTCTGGTTAAACTCTGGTTAAGCAAAGAATTTAAAGAGCAACAGGTAAGCGAATGTGATACTGTACATTATTATAAGGCCTGTACCTCAAACATAAGTGTGATTTATTTTGTGACAAGCAAACTTTTTACCACTTCAGTTTGAGAGGCAAAACCGGGGGCAATGAAAGCCTAACTGTTTAATTTGACTTTCTTTTTAGGTAATCTTCTTAGCTAAGGTAATCATGGGATGCAGTACATTTGTATGAATATTCTGTATTAGTAGAAAATGTGCCCAGTAGAATGTTGACCTCTGCCAAGGAAGTCTATTGTTGGTTATTAAGTGATGTCTTGTAAATTTGAAGAACTGTAAAGGAAATCACATAAACTAAAGGGACAACATTGGGTCTATGTCAACTGTAATAACACCATGACCTTGATCTAATTATTTACAACAATCCAATTATCAGTGTTATAAATGTGTTAATGGTCAATGGCTGTATAGCGATTGCAACTGATTTTAGTTTTGTTAAAATATGTTGCCATGCACCTTTCTCAAAATAGGCTATATTTTTTCATTTGACTGATATCAACAAAATATGTTAATTTAAAAATCAGTTCCGTGTTCTGGCATCTATTTATCCATTAATTTTCTTGATGTTTTACTTTTTTGCCGCAGTATCATTTCAGTCGGCATCGGAATATTTACAGCACTAATGGTATTAGCCTGCTGATAAACCAAAGGAAGAGAACAAACACACATACAAATTTATACACACAAAATTAATGATGAAGACCACCATTTATTTTTTTAAGTGCTCATTATCCAAATTGCATAAAATATTCTTTACACAAAACATTTCAATACATGAGTAATAGTTAGTGTCTAAATATTATATATATTGTATCGAGCTTATGATTCAATTAGTGAATTTCTAAATTCTAATATCAAATATTAAAATCTGATGTTTTATATATGACTACTTTGAAACTAGTACAAAACACATAAAAGCAATACGCAGGATCTCATTCCCTGCAAAATATTACATAAATATAAATACATCTGATCAGAATTGTTGTGAGGGTGGCATGGTGGCTCAGTGGGCTGGGTTGTGGGTTCAAATCCCACCTCTATGTGTGCGTAGTTCATGTGTTCTTCACAAGATTGCATGGGTTTCTTCCCACAGTCAGTCCTAAGACGTGCTTAGGTCCAATGGTGTCTCTTATTTGCCTGTGATGAGTGCATATATATGTCCTGAGATTGACCAGCATCATACTCTGGGTATCTCCCACCTTCATAGCCATTGCTGCCTGGGATCAGTCCCCACCACAAGCCTGATCAGGATAAGCTGTTAGAAGACAGTCCATTGCTCTCCAAGAGTAACTGCAGTCTTTCTTTAGCTAGTGATAAGCTCAAGGTATTTTACAACAAGCTGCAAACAGATTATCCAGAATTCATCTGTAGCTGCCGGCTACTTTATTAATTAAGTCAGTGGAGTTCCACTAATTTATCTTTCACAATTCACAAAATCAACCAGCACAAAGCCAGTATGATGGAAAATGCTTGTGACTCTATTCAAGAAAATGAGAAAAAGCCAACAAGTCAAATCTACATCCTCTCCACTAGGTGGGCTAGTTGATGTAATAAATGCCCATTAACTACCCTAATACTGTATATGTACAACAGGAGTTACTGTCTCTTTATGCCCAAGCTGCAAAACAAATAAATTATGGCTTTGTGTTTATGACTGAAGTTAGACAACCACATTAGGTAAATTACAATCTAATACGTATCCTGACACTTTCATGACATGCCAGAAAGAAACGTTATATTGTAGCATCCAGTTTGATTTGGATAACATTTAAAATAAATGTAAAACTTTTAAATGTGCTTCAGTCATCGGGACAAATAATTATATGTCCTCAATTATGCGGATAGCTATACATTTATGCAGCTATACTATGAAACAGAAATGACTCTGATTATTCAGATCAAACCATATAGCATGTAATTTGCATGGACTATACCACTTACTGGGGAAGGGGGTGTTCAAAAACTTGAAGGAATATAGACTGTCTGCAGCTGGACCACTTGCTTTTCTCCCCCTTTCTAGCCCTGCTCTTTGTAGCCCCCTCCTCCGTCACTGATCCAGTCCATTGGTGTCCTGCATATATGGCTTGTAGTGCACCTGGCAGAACTCCTGAATGCGAAGGCATGCCTCTATCATCATGTCTTCCGGTACCGTCACCACGATCCGGAAATAATTGGGGTACTCAAAAGCCTAGGGAGGAAAGCAGCAGTGTCACTGGAGACCTGATTACATCTTACATTTCCTTTTATTTTAATTCTTAATTTTAATTATTTTTATTTACCCCCCCCCCCCCATTTATTTGCCAGTGTTTATTGTTCAGCTGTTCTTGTCCTCGCTGTCTGATGCTCTGAATGAATCTCAGTTCCATTGCATGTGTAATAAAGTGACTTGAAACAGGATTTGCACTGTGACAAAGGTTTCAGATGGACAGCGTGAGCCCGTTAAACAGGACACGCAGAGTAGGAGGGTGATGACACTGTAGGTGACACATTGAGTGGTTTGTAAAAATAGACTGAAACGGTAGCTTTACCGTTGCTGGGAGACAGAAGACAGACTGTTCAGTCACTAGACGCTCCGTGAATTCCACATCATTTTCAAACTCTGGAAAGTTCTCCATCTCGATCCCCACCTACACAAAGCGAACATATGCGCATGTTCAGGATCCCTGTACACTAGGGACAAGCAAAGGTCTGGGCACACCTCCATTCTCACTTTCCCACTCCCCAGACTGGTTTCCAGTAATAAACACCAGAGTAAATGGGACTCACCATAAGATACATGGCTCCCGAGGGCCTGATGGGAGTGAGTCCAGGAATGGAGGACAGGGCCGAAAAGCAGATCTCTGAGTTGGACTGATGGACCGGAAGATGGGAGCAGGGAGTCAAATGGAGGAGGAATGAAAGTGAAATGATCACTTTTTCTTGCACTGGCAATTGACAGCACTCAGAAACCGTCACTTTGCTTTTACGCTATTTAACCTGGGCTGGTGATCGATCCCCGTGCCCCATCTCACCTTCAGGAAGGAGACAGTGTCATGATAGAACTCCTGCGGCGTGTCATTCAGTATGCTCTCCAGCGCCCCCTGGACGATGGTGCAAGCTCCCAGAATCCTCTGGCTCAGCCTGACCAAGCCTTCCTGGATCTGAAAGCCAGAGAATGACAGTCGTGTTTGTGAGGAAAATGAGAACTGTGTATGAAAAAGCATCACAAAGAAAGTAAAGACGAAAGCAGGAAAGAGTGTGATTGTAGGGAAGAAAGAGAAAATGGTCAGTAAGTGGTATTTTTTGGGTTTTGGTAAAAGAAAACAAAAGTTTCAAAGGCAACTGGTGAGGCATCAGAAGGAGAGGAGCAGGCTCTGTGTGTGTGTGTGTGTGTGTGTGTGTCTCTCTGTCTGTCTGTCTGTCTGTCTGTCTCAGAGGTGGGCTGCACAAAGCCAGCTTTACCTCAGGCCCGAAAGCCTGGTTCCGATCTTGTATGAGGATCCAGCCCATCCTCCACCCAGGCACCAGCCAGCGCTTGGCCAGGCCGCCGCACGACAGAATGGGCACATCCCTGCTTAGAGGGGCCATGGAGTGGAAGGTGTACTCCGGAAAGACCTGAAGAGGGACAACGTCATTTTACAGAGGGAGCGCTGCCGATACAGACAGGCATTCCACCCAGATAACAAAGCAAGCCACACAGAACACAGCACTACAAAACCCACAAGAAAGAATAAGCACAATATAAGCCAGTTTATGAAGAACTGCAGAAACATAACTCTATTACACAGAAGTTAGTTCTTCAGGATGCTACACCAGTGTTTTCCAGCCAGGTCCTTTGGGACCCCCAGACAGTCCACATTTTTGCTCCCTCCCAGCTCCCGATACAGCAAAAACATGGACTGTCTGGGGGTCCCTGAGCATTGGAGTGGGAAACACTGCAATACACCAAACAGTGCAGTACACCACACAGTGCAGTACACCAAACAGTGCAGTACACCAAACACTGCAATACACCAAACAGTGCAGTACACCAAACACTGCAATACACCAAACAGTGCAGTACACCACACACCACAACACAGTATGGAAGCAGCTGAATCAGATACCACATTAGATACTAAATGAACATGCTGCAAAGATTTGATCTCCTTATGGACAGAGGAACACTGGGGACAGCCAATTTTAGATTTGTTATAGGTTTTTTATTATCAATGTATGATTATTGTATGATCTAAAAAAGCAAAATATTGTATTTCCTAGTACAATTGTATGACAGGGTAGGAGGTAGGAATTTTAGAGGGAGAGACAGTAACAATAAAAATACAAAGAGACTATGGCAACTGGTTCTTATTAGTGTTGATGGTATGTGGCGAGGTGTGGGGAGCAGGGGGCGGGATCGTGGGACATCCCTGCCAGTGTGATTGGCTGGAGCAGATTGACTGACAGATGGGGTAACTGCCCAATGCAAGCTACCAGCTGGGATAATTCATAAGAAACAAGGGGAGTTTCAAGGTTGGCAGCTAACACGCAACACAAAAACATCCTAATGTCACACACCTACAACAGAAGTCATTCTCAGGTTCCTTTTGGTCTCTGGTAGAACCTGCTCTGAGAAACACAGTGTTCTTCCTGGATTTACCAAACCAATGACGTTCACCGCCTGCCTCCACACCCAAACTGGGCGAGATTCCATTTAGATACTGGACAGAGCCAGGTCAGGGAATGCTGTTTTGATTTTTTTGACACAAGGAATGTGCTAAACTGGTGCTTTGAGACAACCAGGGCTTCACCCTGTCTTTCACCAAGTGCTGAGTATCCTTCCACAAATCTCCCTGATCCTATCCCAGCAGCCAAATCCATACACCAAACCCAAAACTCAACACCCACCATCACCACAAACACCCTACTCTGAAGGAGCTCCATCCTGAAGCTTGAAGTTTCCTCACATGAGAATGGTAGGGGAAACTCACCATGTCCCCATAGATTTCATCAGCCAGGATGGGAATGCAGTTTCTGGAGGCAACTGGGAGGGAAGACAAAAGGGTGAATCAGAACAAAAGCAGAGGGTGCAAAAAGGTTGCACATATACGTTGTGCGTCCCAGACAAATCACCTGCGAGGATGTCTTGCAGGTGCTCCTTGCTGTAAACAGAGCCACAAGGATTCGAGGGGTTGTTAACGATTATGCAGGCAGTCTTCTCATCGATGAGTCTCTCCAGGTGCTGTAAATCGATCTCCCAGGACTTCTCTGGCTAAAAAGACAGGCAAGTAACATCCATCATAACTCACCACATACTGTAATAAACCTTGTTAATGTCACAAGTCATTATTAAATTCTACTGTTGTCGGTGGCTACTTGGTGATCAACTCTGAAAGCTATTAAACAATTTAAGGTGAAAGATGAAAGTTATAGTAATTTTTGTTCAATAATAGTACAAACATGCCAAGGAAATCATCTTTCTGTTAAAAGATTAAAAAATGATTTTGACATGAAGTCGATCACTATACTTTGTCAAGAACCACCATTAAATTTATGGCTAAATTATGTCTCCACTACAAGATTTATTTATTTACGGATGCCAGTGCGCAAGGGGAACAGCGAGTGAAGCTACAATCTTACATACTACCTAAGATCACAAATGCTGATTGCATAACAGAAAATGCCACGAGTGTACGAGTAGATGACGCCATCAAAATTTAAAAATACTTCAACAAAAAGTGTTTTGTAACAACAGTCAAGCCTGAATAGAGAAAAATGAATCATACTAGATTTTCTCTTGCACACATACACTTTCCCTGTCACTCATTCTACTGTAGCTTTTGTCCCCACCCGTTTTTCCTGGAGGCCTCAGCTTCTGATTGGCTGTGGCTGGGGGTGTGAAAACAGGCAAAATATGGGGAGCAGAGGAACCTCTATTTTAACAGCTAATTAATGCCAGATGTGCATCATTTCTGCAGGCAGAAGTGGGGAGGAGATTTTTCACCCAATCACCTCCACAATCTCCTCTTTCCACTCCCCCTCGCTCCATCACCCTAGAGCTACTCTTGTCCATCCCCATAATTTGCAGTCTTTCTCCTTCCATTTCCTCATCTACAGCCTCAAACTTATTTCACATCCCTTCATATCTTGACCATCTACCATCAGTCTATTTACAGCACATATCAGTCAGTTTACGAACACCTAAAATCACGTCTATGCTCTCCATTCCAGAACTTACCAGAAGATTGTAGTGCTTGACATCGATGCCAAGGGAGACCGCAAGTGTTTTGTAAAGGGAAAAGCCAGGACAGGGAACGAGGATGTTCTGCTTTGGGTTGCACAACACACTGATAGCCAGTTCAATGGCCTGACTGCAGCCACTGGTTAGAATGACATCCTGGTAAAGGAACACAGAGATACGTACAGTACGAATCAGACACAGGGAAAGGGAAAAAAATGGGATGTACGTGACCTCAAATGCCGCATAGGGAAGTGATTAACTTCAGTGTGCAAGAAGCCCACCAGGAAGGCAGGGTTAGGGTTAGGGTTAGATACAACACCAGACTGTGAGATGCTGGACATGCTAACGATAAGCATGTTCTGAATGGGAGCTGATGGCGGAAGTTGACAAAGCTGCATGATGGGAAATGGGAAGGTGACGCGACTGACCTTGGCTTCCAGGGGAGCTTCTGGGCAGCTGTAGAAGTTTGCTACCGCTTCCCTACTTTTATGATAACCTGTTCAAAACAGGGAAAAGGTACCTATCAGTCCTACATTCGGAAGCTGATTCTGGGCAACAGTTCCCATGTTACTTAAGAGGTCAGAAGCTGTGTATCACTCTCCAGCGTTCTGGCTACTTTCGATTCAGCTTCTGCCTTCTGCCTCTTAAATCTTATCTGCCTGCCCAGATGCCATATTTAATTGTCCCCCAGTTATTAGGTTACTGTCCCTCAGATCTCATCAACACAACGTGTGGAGATTGTATTTCCTTTGACTCTTACCTATAGAGGGAGCATAGCCATTGTACTTGTGTGAGTCAATGGCATCTTTCATGGCCAGAAGAACCTTGTCATCTGTAGGCAAGTTCCCAAATACAGTAGGATCTCCTTCAGAAGTACACACACACAGGAGACAGGGAACAGGAGACAGGGAGAACATTTGAAAAATCTATGACATTGAGGATGGAGGAAGACTAATTAGATCAATGGTTTGACGTTAGGACTCACCGATAGAGAGGGCAATCATTGGCTTGTCAGGATTGGGAGTGATCTTCATGCCATCCACAATGGAACGGATGGGATTTAGTGTGTTCTTGGACATCTCCGAGACTCTAATGTTCCACCTCTTTTTGCGGATCTTCATCTTGTCCGAACGAACGTCGCCATTCACGTTAATAATGTGAACATTTTGGGTGTGGGTTGCGTTCATATGAACCATGTAAGATTTGCTCTCCATGTTTCAGCTAAAAATAAAGAGAAACCTGAAACAATGGAAAAGGGGGATGATCGTTGTCTCATTTCTCAAACTTGCATTCTAATATTCTGATTATATTATTACATATCCGCTATTGTGTACGGCGGAACTCCACTAATACTAATTAAACGTATACAGACCAGCCCGCCGGGCGCTAAGCGGTTTTAGAAACCGCAACAATACAGTCATCACATGATTGCAGTTTTAACTTGTAACATGTATAAAATTTTCAAATAAAGACTTTTTCGTTTTTTTTTTACAAAAGTTTTCATATATCACTCGATTTCAATTTGTTCATTTATTAAAATATAAACGTATTTTCACGCCCATTAATTTTGCACTAAGTACTAACTTTTAGCTTTTTAAACCTTTATCAGTAGCGTAAATCGTATGGTTACAATTAACTTCAAACAATACAAATGCATTGAAAATGTTTTTATTATCTTTTGATAACTTACTATCACTTACTATAATATTATATACATTTTAAAATAATTAATTACATTTCAATCAATTAACTTACCTATAGCAACAGCAAAAAAAATACGGTGCTGCAAAATATTGACAAAATTCCACCGTGTAACTACGTAAAGAATACTATTATAACATGTATTTAGTCAGATTGACCGGAATTTCTTCCCGGAGTAGCTTTATATGAACAGGTCAGAAACCTTAGCCGGCTTTTCATTGGCGGAAAATGAGGGCTGTGCTATACACCCCTGTTACATCATACGTAAAAACTTGTAAATCTATTAATGAAATGGAATGTTTATGATACTTAACCCTTTGTAGTGATTTTGGAACACTTAACGATAAACACACAAATAACGAGAGGCTACCCTGCTAATTATACACTCAGCGGACTGTCGGGGAATCACAGCGATCCGTTACTAATTCATTTCGTATATTCAATAGCAGATGTAACAATTCCTTGCTATATTAGCTTGGGAATAACCAAGGTTTCTTAGTTTTAAAGTTCGCTTTCTCACAAATAAAATACAAAAACTGTTTGGGGAAAGGGGGGTCGGATTTACATACGCATTTCCTGGCACATCTCGGCATCTTTAACCTCAGATGGACAAATTCTGATGCATGCTTACGTTATGTTGCTGGGACAGTGGTAGTCTACCTGTTGGAATATTTGAAGTCTTTTTCAAGTTGAAGTTTTGGATCGAACCATTTTCAGAATTTTTAATTATTAATATGAGGGTTGTAAAGAGAAGTAGTAAAGATGCCCCAATGTTCTTGGTTGATCATTTGAATACAGACAATATTAGCAAGTTATGATCATGGGGAAAGTCTGGGAGAGAATGGGGGGGTTCCAGCCTGCACCACTAGGGTGGTAAGGAAGATAATTCAATTGACAGCGCCCAGAGAAGTGGCTGAGCTGCCATTTGCTCTCACAGGAAGTCTCCGTTCTATCCCGTCCTGGTCCCAGGCTCCTCACAGTCCAGGGGGTCACTCTTTATATGCAAATTCACTCACAAACACCTACACACAGTACCTTTTTGGGGAGGGTCTTTTGGGGTATAAAGGGGGGTGGGGGGTGAAAAACTTAGCTCTTTACCCGGTGTATGTCTACACTGTATCACATTATATTACTTTTTACTGTTCAATAAACCACCATTTTGCTGAAATTGCGGAGACTCGGTAAGGGGATTCCTTACAGGGTGCTACGCCCTTAGGCACTCTTGTAAACCCAGGTCTGCGTGATCGTCAGGCACATCATCAAGGACATGTTTATTGTTGTGATGTCAGAGAAGATAAATGTGTTGTTATGAAACAATTATATAAAAAGGGATGTGGGGGGGCACTGAATTCCAGCTCCATTCCAACTTACACAGTGATGTCCTTGGACCTCGGACTTCCCTCCTCCCCCATGCCCACCTCCATCCCACCTGCCCCTTCCTGCAGGCTGACCCATGCCTCATCATTGCAGGCTCCCATGTTTGAACACGTCTTGCTGACTGATTGGATCGATCACTCACCCACGCCCCATTGCCAGACCTCTCATTGCCAGTAACCCATCAGACCATGTTAAAGCCATTAGCTGTCAATTCCAGTTTAACCTCAGCTTACCCACTCATCAGAGAGCTAACAGAGCTCAATGTTCTTGCTCTGACAATCTGTCACTATGGACACTTTCTCTTGGCCTCACCTTTGTCCCAAAGTTACCAAAATTTATTTACTTTACTGCAGAAGCAGTACGTCAACATGCAATACCAAACAAATTCAGTTATGCAATGGAATTGACTCTGAGCTAAAAAGTGACCTTCCTATTCTGCAAACTATATAGAAAACAAAAATGATGCAGATCTTTAGCTAGAGAGGTCAGGACGGTCTTGATAAAGAGATTGTATATTTGCGTGCTGTTTGATAGCTGTGACTGGGAGCTACCCTAAAGTATGACTATAGTTCTGTTAAAACCTTCAAAGTGGTCAAGGCATCACAGGTGAAAAACATTGTAATGTGTCGCTCAGTTATTTCAATTATAAAGGACGGAAAATTGATAAGGGGATTATGAAAAGGAAAGGTAGGACTCACTGAGGAGACGGCTGTCTCACACCAGTAACATTAACCATATTCTTTTTAATCGCTTCCACCCTTCTTCTACATTCCTCAAGCACTATAAAATTTGGTGTGTCTTCATCAGAACTTAAAACTATCCTCATTTCATTTTATGTCTCTGGTGGTGGTGAATAGACAGGGAAAGATCTTCGACTCAGTGTATATGTACAAAATATCAACTGTTTCTGAAGGGGAATCTGATTCTGTAAATGGTTATGGAAACCGCAACACATTCTCCATCAGGAGCAATTCTAAATTGAGGGGCATGAGACAGGCCATAATTCATACAGAGGGGCCAAACTTTCAGTAACCAATGATATGTTTTGGAATCGGTCAGGAATAGGGAGGGGGCACCCCAATAGCCAATCAGCTTTCAGCCCCTGTATGCACTCTTGCTTCCCATTCAAGCAAACCTACATCATCCTTCATAATCCAAACAAATACAAAATATAGTCCCCAAGATTTCAACATAACAATATAAAAAGTCCTTTACCATAAGATGGTATCAAATAATAGAGCCACACTGGAATTTGAAGGCCATTTTAGATTTTAGAGCTTTTTTCTGTATCAATAACTAACTGCTATATGAATATGACATTAATATTCTATTATATGATATTAATACACTGCACTATGGATTTAATTTTACTTCTGTGTCAACAGCAACAACAGCAGCGACAACAACAATAAGTATAACCTTTATAAACAACAGAAAACACCAAAAAAATTAGACAGGAACATTAACAGGAAATGGATATCTCTACGCTCTCTGCGTCCGATATTTCCCGAAAAGGGGGAGCAGACCAAATGAGCCTTGGGGGGCTGTCCAGCATCACGTTGATAAATATTCCTCTTGTTCATCTCTAGCATCTCTGTTCAAGCACTATAAAAATAAATCAGTCTTTCTCATCAGTTTAAAACACAGGTCTCCAACTCCGGTCCTGGGGAGCTACTGTCCAGTAGGTTTTCTATCATACCCGGCTTCTGATGAGTCACACCTGTTCTCAGGTAAATACCAGGAACAGGTGTGGCTCATCAGAAGCTAAGTGGGACAGAAAACCTACTGGAAAGTAGCTCCCCAGGACCGGAGTTGGAGACCCCTGGTTTAAAACATCCTGACCTCAGTGTCTCCAGCGGTGGAGGTGAAGAGGTGAAGACACAGGGAGAGATCTGAAAATCAGCAATTATGTGGGACTGGTTCCAATTGCAGTATAATAAATATGTCGTTTATATTATATCTTATTAATATTGCGTGTTTAATAGGTATAACACATCTCAAGAATATTGGTGTGCGATATTTTCTGAGAAGGGGGGCGTACATGAACGGCCATGCGGGGGCGCTGTCCGACATCGTGATGATAAACGCTGTACTATCGCCTCTTGTGTCGATGACCCCGAATAGGAAGTGATCCTGGCTTATCAGCCATACTGGGAGAGGTGAAGCCCGTAGGAGGTCGCTACGATGTGGCGTTAAGGGGCACAGGCACGCTGCGTCCCGTTTAGGACAGTCACTGCGCTCGGCTTTCGGCCGACAGGTAACCGAGTCCGGCGGCCGAGTCCGGTTCTTTGCGGCGGTCCGGTCTGGCAGGGATGCAGGCGCCTGCGCGTAACGCACGATGGCAGCAGAGCATTACCCACCATTATAGAGCGCAAATGACAGGGTAAATTATAAAGCAAGAGACAGCTTAAAACAGAAATTCTTTATGCCACATTTGGCTAGAAATCGTAACTATTGGTGGAGGTCTGTTACCTTTATGCTAGCGTTTCATTTCTTAACATATTAACATTATTCAGATGACATAAGGACGACTGCGGGTATCGCGCCCTGCATTCAGATAATGCCGTGTTGATCTTTGGTGCAAAAAAATATATACATTGAAAAAAGAATATGCCAGAATAGGACATACGTTATTATCCAAAAATTACATTTACCTTTGTTATACTATGGTATTATTGGGAACACGTTGTCACTGTTATTGGCGTATATATATTTCAGATATTTTTGATGTGTAATTAGTATTGATTTCTATGAGTTTCAGATATGGGGCCTGTATCAGGAGGCAGGATTTCTTGCTGAGCTGGATAACTTGTCGGATTTAAGGTTCTACAGTTTAAATGGACTTTCTTTGTTCACTTACATTTAGCCCATGCATGCTACCTTAAATGAGGCAAGTAATCTAAGGACAAATCTAAGGAACCATGCGATACAGGCCCTCGGTCAGTGAACTGTCAGCTGGCTGTTGCTTAGTATGCTAACACTGAAGGATGAAATGCTGTTGGTCCCGAAGACTGCCAACGCTCCACTTAAACTGCAGCTATTCTGACATTTCCTGGATTGGGCCCAGCCCCTCCAATTTGCTCCTCCCACCTGCAGGAGGCCCAGGACCACCAACTGCCATGAGGAGAACACTTTGGACTTCAGTGATGCCTCTTCTCATGAGAACTTGCCACCAGACCTCTTGGTCCTCTGGTGTCTCCCCCTGGAGGGTGATCAGTGTAACTGCGACAGGCTTCCGGCCACACTCTTCTAGCGCCAAGGTGCGGTCGTACCTGCATTACCTGAAGCGGAAGATCAAGCCGGCACCCACCCCACCCTACAGCCACGTGTGCCAGGTGGGGGACCCGGTGCTGAGGGGGCGGGCGGCGGCAGTGGAGCCTGGGGCGGTGCTCGGAGCCGAAGTTCAGGAGGTGATCAGGAAGTTGGTGACAGTGATGCGGCGCCTGGAGAGCGTGGGTCTGAGCGCGCCGCAGATCGGCGTGCCACTGCGCATCCTGGCGTTGGAGTTCCCGGAGAGAATGCTGCAGGACGTGTCACCCGCGGGGCGGCACGCGCGGGCTCTGGCACCGGTGCCGCTGCGCATCTTCGTCAACCCGCAGCTGCGCGTCCTGGACGCCAGGACGGCCGCATTCATGGAGGCGTGTGAGAGCATCGCCGGATTCTCTGCCTGCGTGCCACGCTACCTCTCCGTAGAGGTGTCAGGTGATCACTTTGTGGGCTGACTTGCCATCTTTTGTGTGGCTTAAGTAGACTCCTGTGCAGGCCTGAAATCAAAGCTCATTAAAGCATTTGATGAAATATATAATATATAATCTGCTAAATAATCTCATGTACTTGGTACACATTTCCTGAAAGTAAAACGCCAACAACTTCCAACTGCGTTTGCTGTTTAGGTCCCACCGGGAACACAGAGCTTTGCTTTGCAAAATACAATATAGTTTATCAAAATATTTAGATTTGAAGTCTAAGATTAATAAGTCATTGTACTCCCTCATAGTCCTTCAGGGAGTTTCGCAAACCTGTTGCATACATGAAAATTAAATTTGATTTAGCTAAGAAAATAAGAGCAGTAATATAATTGCTTATGTTCTTTTCATTTATATTTGCTGGTCTGCTGCAGTACGACATCCATCTCAATAAAGGGCTAAAAGTTTGAAAATCTCTTTGGATGATATATGGTAAAAATGTTCATTCTGGGCACCATAACGGCATTGGCCTGGTTATAATCCGGTCCGTGTTTTCCTCAGGGCTGAACGAGAAGGCGGAGCCTGTGACATGGCAGGTGAGCGGCTGGCCCGCTCGGATCCTGCAGCACGAGCTGGATCACCTGGACGGCGTCCTGTACATCGACCGCATGGACAGCCAAACATTCACCAACGTACACTGGGCGGAGCACAATGACTAATGGGCGTGTCCTGGGGAGGAAGTGACGGTCGACAGCCAATCAGTGACCAGCACAGAACACAACAGGATCGGCTCGCATGGAATCTGTTCTCTCCGATATAAGCAGGAAGCAACGTACTCCGGGTACTGCTACTGGGGGGGAAAAAGAAGTCTGGCGGACCTAACACTGTATGTGGTATTAAATGGCTGGAACACAGTTGATGGTATCAGTGATCTTTCTTTTGATAAACTACAAGCAGTGGTATATTTGGTAGTAGTCATGCATGGAGTGAATAGGCCACAGCTCACTAAACACGTTCTCATTCTAGGTATGAAAACATTTTCACACTGTCAGAACTAAAATGCCATTGGCAATTTACAAACGAACGTCTTGTTGGCAAGCAATTAGCATGTTTTTCTATTTGACAAAACAAATAAAACAAAAGTGTCTAGAAGGACGTGTGACATTCGGTCGAGACCCAGGCTTTTTCATGTAAATCCCACTGAGAAATCAAGATATAAGTCTGCATTAGGAAGTAGATGA
>JAODJW010000019.1:18942048-18954654 GCA_026777045.1 Hyperopisus bebe
CCTGTAATCAGAAAGTTGCTGGTTCAAGCCCAGCCTCAACATAGCTGTGGGTCCTTGAGCAAGGCCCTTAACTCCCTGGGCACTGCAATGGGTGGCTGCCCTTTGCAGACAACTTACTCTATAAAGAGCAAGCTGAGGGAGGTGTAAAGACAATTTCCCCATGGGGATCAATTATTAATCATTGAATACTTACAAAAACATTACGTAGGGAAAGCATTTAAGTTTGTAATTATTCTACAGTCAATGAAGTGTTAACGCAGTCACCGACTTCAGGGAAAAAGCTCAGCTGAACTCCTTTAATATGTATTTAGTAGTAATGGAAGGTATCTAGAAGTAATGTAATCAGGTAATCATTTGCTGAATCTTACTGGACAGCAGGGCTGGATTGGCCATTTGGCATAACGGGCATTTCCTGGCAGGACGATGGGTACCTAAGCCGTCAAAATTCATCACAGGGACAACAGGTCGGCAAAATTTACAGTGGGGGACCCCAAAATCCAAGGTCGATTTTTAATCCCATTCTAGCCCTGCTGACCAGACAACATATTCATGTTAAACAGTGACTATATAAGGTGCTTCATGGGGGGTCCCATGTGAAGAACCATGTTCTTCTCTATCTCCTATCATACCATATACACCAGAAGCTGTTATCCATCCAGAGTTTTCTTTTCCATCCAGTTCCATAAACTTTAGAATGGTTTCCCACCTAGCTAAACTTGTTACTGGAGCTGACAGGGCATTGAAAAGTTTTCAGAAGTGAGTAATAAGCATTCTTTCCGACCATAGCTGGTTTAAATGTTTAACTGTGATTGTCAGTATAAAACTGTGCAGTCATTCTCATTAACATCTATCCATTTTCTCTACCTGCTTGTCCTATTCAGGGTAATGGAGCCCATCACGGAAGTTACGGGCACAAGGTAGGGAATAACCCAGGATGGGGCACCAACCCATCGCAGGGCACACATATCCTACACTCACACCTACTGGAAATCTGGTAACTCCAATGAACCTCGGCATGTTTTTGAACTATGAAATCTAGTCCCAGAGGTGTTAAGCGCCTGCCCTAACACTGCACCGCCACACCACGCCTCAGATTAACAAGTAAAATAAAATCTGGGAAAAACGTATATTTTATGCTTTGTTAATATAGGCTGTTGGGCTGTGCTGAAGTACTTCCAGTGTATGTAGATCGAACAAAACATAAAAAATATGAAACTCGAAATGTTCTCTATTCTATGCGTTTTTAACCAGCGGGATGAAATGCAAGTTGATAACAAATTCGACCAGTATAAGGATCCGGTTTGTTTACATCCAGTCACAAATAAATTTGGATTTATAAAGAACTTACAGCGAGAGGTGCGTAATTGTGAAGGCACAGCTTTCAGAATATCGTTTTTGTATCACCGAATTCACCACATTAATTATAATGTTTTGAAAGTTCGGGCGGTGCTTAGATAACAGTAGTAGAGGGTGTGACCATGCTTTGTGCGTTTCATTTAAAAACCACAGAAAGACATGTCCCGCACTCACTCGGAGCACCTGTTTGCGCGCTGCACGGCTCGCTGAGATTTCTAGATCTTACCGAGATGTCAAACGCGGACAGAGTCGTGTTAGCTCTCGGTGGAGCGGGCGTAGTGGGATCCGGCGTCGTGAAGGCGCTTCTTGATAAAGGTAAGGAACAGGGGTAAAGCCGCACAGGAATGTGTGTGTGTGTGTGTATGCAGTAGCAAAATATGGGAATATTATTAATAATATTATTATTTGTGTTCATGGAAAAACAAAAAATATGGACTGAGGTTTTTGTACTTTAATCTGTGATGGCATTACGGAGGACAGCATATAGGTTATTATACTGTTGAGGTTCTATTTTGCACCATAAGTGTGCGTCTGTGTTGCGCTCGCTCCTGCAGCCGGAGCACAGCACGCGGCAGCCAGACTACTCGTATAGGTTAGGGCGCGCGCCTGGTCAGTGCACCAGAATCACACAGAACACCATAGCATCCATGCGGCTCACAGGTCTTACACTAGATTTCTGAATGCCCTTTAAAAATACGTTTCAATTATAAATATGTTTCGGTAACTGCGACTATATGTTGCAGTTATGTAGTTTTTACTTTAATATGTACGGCACATCATAAATGGTTTTCAAGCTAATGTTTACTTGTATTGAATATGCCGCGCTATTTCAAAATCTTATAGGCATTGTAATTCCGTTGTATTTAACAATTGCTGATTAGTCCTTGCTGACGCACCTCGGGGGATTTAGCGCGTCCTGCTGTGTCTTCTCTGGAGAACTTCAAAAACTTGTAGCCTACATCCATCGTCATGGGGTTGCCAAGTTTGGTCAGCTGGGTGGCATGAGATTTTCAATTTGAGACAAGTCTGCACACACATGTATATGTATGTAACAGTTTTTGTAAACCTTGTAAATAGTCTGCGGGGTTTGCAAACTACCCCAACGCTTTAGATGTAGCTATTTTTAGGTTCATAATGATATAGATTTGCCATAAGAGTTCTTACGTAAACGTGAGAATCTGAAAGCGTGAGTGTCACGCCAGATGCGTGAGAGTTGGCAACCCTGCATTGGACGCTTACAAAAACATTACGCAGGGAAAGTGCTTAAGTTTGTGATTATCTATACAGTCAGTGAAGCACACAGTCACCGACTTCGGGGAAAAAGCTCAGTTGATCTCCTTTAATATGTATTTAGTAGTAATGGAATGTATCTAGAAGTAATGTAATCGGGTAATCATTTGTTGAATCTTACTGGCCATTTGGCATATTTCCCCTTGGGACAATGGGTATCTAGACCGTCAAAATTCATCATGGGGACCTCCCGGTCGGCAAAATTTATAGTGGGGGACCAGGGCCGATTTTTAATCCCATTGGAGCCCTGCTGGCCAGACAACATATTCATGGTAAACTGAAACGTCAGCTATATAACACAGCGGTCAACTCTCACGCAGCTGGCGTGACCCTCACACTTTCAGACTCACGCTCACACGACATCTCACGGCAAATCTATATTACTCATTTATAAACCTAAAATTAGCTACATCAATAGTGTTGAGGCAGCTTGCAAACCATATACTATTTACCAGGTTTTAAAACTGTTACCTACAACTTGTCTGACCAAAGTTGACAACCCTGCATAGCCTATTAGTGGTAAACGTTATTGGTAAAATTGGTATAATTTCAGGTTCCAGGTGTTTCAGGGTTTAATTGCATTAGCCAAATAGAGAAAACAAATGCCTTAGAAAATGTTTTGAGGGTGTTAAGCTAAAGTCACCACCGAAGGTGCATGATATCGTTCACCGCATTCAAGCACATCATACGCCCATAACCGGGAAGTACCTTGCTAATTATAGCCACGCTTAACCTCAACTAACGGAAAATTTGTCAGAGAGCCAGATTTTTATGTGTTGGCGTGACGGAGAAATCGCAAACCGTGCGCCGCTGCTTCGGGGCTTCACCGCAGGCGCCTGCAATAATCCCTGCGGTGACAAGTTTCACAAGACCCAAACGCCTGGTTAATTGCCGCATCTAGTTTTATTGACTGCGACTATAAACCTCGACGCCTGGACGCGCCTGAGAACACACACAAAAATAATAGCGAAATATCAATCAATTTAACGCAGGAGTGCTGCAGCGAGAGATTCACGGCACCGCAGCGACTGTGTGTGGAGGTTGAATGATGGAGACCCGAGGCTGTGGACCCAACCATGACTGGTCAACACAGTGAACAAAACACTGTAAAAGCGCGACACTGGTGGAGAGGGTTAGATCTCAATATAGCCTAACAGCTATTTAGAGAAACGCTAGGGCTTATAGAACGATGACATCCTCGCGCAAGGGCGGCCTTCGTCACGTGGTCAGGTGCTTAGCGCTACTCATAACTCGTATTCGAAGGATTGATTTTGATCTTAGTCAGGGTTTACTTTTTCATGATATATAAATAAGTATAACTAGTCTAAAACTAGTCTAATATGATACTGGAGTTTACAATTTTTTTAACAATTGCATAAACATAAAATATTAAGGGGGTTCCATGTCAGATAATACTGTAGGCTACATGTATATCCAGGGGTGTTGCTAGAGATTTTGATTCTTCTTTTTGAACTGTCATTTACGCTATTCACGTAAAATAAAAATTAATGTGAAATAAATATATCTGTCCAGAGGCTGGAATAAAATAAGGCTGACTTCCGTACCACACAGCACGACACGAACGAAGTCCATCCTCATTCGGCACGCGACTGCCGCGTGCGTGTCAGTCACGGGTCATTATACGCAAAACAAAACAGACAAATAAAAGCACATAACCTCTCTGTAAACACAAGGTAAAATAAGAGGATGGAAAACATGCTGAGTATGCTTTACCTATACAGAACTATACGGTTGACATTTTCAACGTCTTTGATAATATTTACATAGCTATAGCAAACAGTGTTCAGAACACTAATTACATGCATATATGTACAGTTGGTATGTAAAGTAACCTTTTGCCTCTTTGAAGGTTTCAAGGTTGCGGTTATATCCAGAGACAGCAACAGACTGGAGAAACTGAAGGCATTCGTTTCACCATCCACCAAAGACAGACTAATCACTGTAGTTGGAAACGTAGGTAAGGGATGCATGTGACTCAGTCTGCTTTCACCTTTGGTGCACTGGGGGATGAACAGGCATGAGTGGAAAGCTAAGGGTCCATCAATATGATGCGCATACATATTGGCGTATTACCTGGCTGTCACAGGCTCGGAGGAGGGAGCAGAGGAAGCGAGGCAGGCTCTGCTGAAGGCGGCTGGGAAGGTGACTGATGTGGTGTCCTCCCTGGGCTTTAGCTGGTGGCAAGGGGGCCCCCCCCACACCCAGACTCTCAAGGAGCTGAACTGGGTGAGTGTGTGACCATTTGGCCATATGTGCCCAGCATCACTGCCTCACATCTGTTCATCTACTCAGGTCTCTGTCATCACACACTGGCAAAGAAAATTAATACTCAGGTCTCTGTCATCACACACTGGCAAAGAAAATTAATACCTTCACTAACCATTTTCTCCTTCATCCATCCCATAGGTCCTGGAGACACTTTTGTTAAGCACTTTTGTGTCCTGGAAGGCTTTCTTCCCACTGGTGAGAGACAACCCTAACGGCACCTACACCTTTATTACAGGTGAATCTTTTTGCTCTGTAGAGTAAGCACTATAGCCTGTGTCTTAAGCAGTGACTCTGTGGCGGTCGTCTCACACTGAAATGACTTGGGGGGGCACCAGCTAGGAGACTGTCTCCCAAAGAAGGCCACTTGAGCTTCATGAACCAAACTATGAACTTTGAGATCTCTGTCCTAAGACAGGCATGCTGTTCTTTCAAGTTACACCAAACGGTTGTATCACGTGCTGCAGGGGGCGCCGGAGATAGGCTGCTGATGCCAGGGACTGGATTCCTGACACTGGGGGCAGCGAGCGCACTGGCATTCTGCCAAGTGCTGCGGGAGGAGTACGCAGAGGTGCCCTGTAAACTCATCCAGGTGAGGCCTCTCCTTAGTCCTTAAGGTGATGCTCCTTGATCCCCATTTGCTGGAGGGGTAGACATTCTCCGAGGTCTTAAAATATCATTATGTGTACATACTGGGGGAGCCGCGCCTTCACACATGGGTCTTACCCAGTCAATGCTTCATAAATGGGACAGAAGGCGATTTAACTGCAGTTACATGAAAACAGAACAAATGTCTCAAACTAGGTCAGCTAGCTCCCAGGATTCTGAGTCATTTCCTTTGGTTTGCTTGTGAACTGTAATTACTGTATTCTGTAAGCCACCACAGAAATTCACACAATACTTAATTCAAGTGAAAGATACTGAAATGGGAAGTTCCTGTTGGAGTAAGGCAGAAAATGTATAGGATATTTAATTATACAGATATAGCACAATTAAACTGCATGTAGAGTATTAATTCAAAGAGCTGTCAGAGTTCAGGGCTATCTTTGAGATTTAGGCTTTAGACTTCAGAGAGTTTGGCACAGCATCTTCTAGTGATTTGGGATTTAATAAAAAATATTGGAGAACACACCATTCGCCATGGGATTGCATAATTGTGGAAATAACGTGCAGCTTACTGAACTTCTGATGAGCATTTCTGCCCTGTGACAGCTGAAGGTCAACAGCGGTGTGGCAGCACCTGAGCGCATGGCCCCCGGATTCCTGAGCCACCTGGAGCTGGGGGAGGCCGTGGCACGCGTGATCGAGCAGAGAACCGCCGCTCATAGAGTCTTTACTATCAATTGCCCCGCTGATCTCAGAAACATCCCCTCGGAGGGCAGCATGTGAGCCCCCAAACCCACACTCTGCAACCCTGTAGATGCCCCCCCAAACTCACTAGCACCGAACTCTAACGCTATCCCTGCCTATTCATTCTGAAAATTAATATCCTAAGCAAAACCTTCAGGACGTTTGGGAAGACAAACCATTATATGACCATGCAAAACTCCCAGTACATTTTATTAATATATACCACTATATAACCATGCAACACTTCTGGTAAATTTTGACAATATAAACCACTGCATAACTGTGCAACACTCCCAGTACATTTTAGAATCATATACAACTACATAACATTTTGTTAATATATACCACTATATCACTGTGCAACACCCCTGGTGCTTTTTGTTAATATATACCACTACATCACTGTGCAACACCGCTGGTGCATTTAGGCAATATATACCACTACATCACTGTGCAACACTCCCAGTACATTTTAGAATCATATACAACTACATAACATTTTGTTAATATATACCACTATATCACTGTGCAACACCCCTGGTGCTTTTTGTTAATATATACCACTACATCACTGTGCAACACCGCTGGTGCATTTAGGCAATATATACCACTACATCACTGTGCAACACCCCTGGTGCTTTTTGTTAATATATACCACTACATCACTGTGCAACACCCCCAGTATATTTTGATAATATATACCACTATACAACACCCCCAATACATTTTGTTAATATATACCACTGTATCACTGTGCAACACATCCAGGACGTTTTGACAATATACCCCACTATTGCACTGTGCAAAATGCTCAGTACAGTTTGTTTGCCTATACTGCTATACATATACCACCATGCAATGACAACCCAACGCTTTTAAAATATACCACTTACCACAGCAAACTACCATGACAACATGCCAAATTTTTACAGAACACAGAATTCTTACCCTCAGCAGTGTTTTGTTATAATGAGAATGTCACTTTTACTGTACATCCATTAATTGTGTTCAAGAACCATATTTATATAAATATTGATACTTTGCAGTCTACGACTTGTTTTGGTCCCTGTGTCTTTGTCAAAATCACAAGGGTAGTAAATGATTAGCAGTACCATAGTGCAGAACATATAAAAATACTTTTACTCTGGTGACTCAAAAGCGTACCTTAGTAGGTTTTGAGATAGTGGGCCGAGTGGCACCTAATAAGCAGAAGTGTCTTAATCAAGGCAATATGAACGCTGCCCCCACCCCCCCAAACTTGGCAGTCACTGGAGTAGAGGCATTCAGCCAAGATTTGACAAAATGACACTTTACCACTGACCTCCCTGATGGGAGAAAAGAGCTGTTAATCCCCCCCCCCCAGTGGGCAGTCAGTGTCCGAGAGGTTTAACCTCCCAGTGGTCGCTTTGTAGGATTCCGTTGGGATTAACCAGTCAGCAATCGATGGCATAAATGTAGAAACATCCTTCCTTCCATAAGCACTTCCTGTCCCAATCACCAGGCAGTCACAACCACTGCCTTATATAGCTCAAACCCATTATCTTCCTGTTTGGGCTTTATACTGATGTCTCTTCCTATCACTTCATCGGCATGTTTCAATAAATTGTGTTTGCAAGAAAATGGGTTCCTGCGTGTCTGTTTATTTAAAAAATGCCCAGTAACACACAACTGTAATGAATTTATGACTCCACAGAATTTATTTAAAGTGGTTTATACTTGAGTTTGTTGGGGTTGATGGCAGGAGAGTGACGATATTTATTCAGAGTAGATATGCGTGAGGAAGTCCAAGTCAAGTACACAAATCAGGGTTCACAGGGGGGAGATGGGGCGGGAGAGACATTTTTGTTCTATCGCGTGATTCCCTGTCTGCACGAGCTGCTCCCTCTCTGGGCCTAATTATACAGGATGCCAGAATCCCTGAACAAATATGGACATCTGGGGGGTTTGGGGTTCAACAGATCAGAGATGATCTGCAGGAGCGAAATGCCCCCCTTTTTGTTTGCCGCCATGGTCAGATCTGCAATAGCTACCTTAAAGAATTAAGGGCTGACTAGCATACGGTCTCCTCATACTAACCCGCATACAAACAACCGCCATACATCTGTTCTCACCTATCATATATAGCCAGGCCATGATTATCTTTATAAAAAGCCATCCAGACAGTGGCCGACACACAGACTGGACACTAGGCGAGGGAGACGTCATCTACATAAAGCTGGAGTTCCTCCAGATTCCGGCTCGCCAGTTCAACCACTTGCTACAATTTCATTTAACTAGTGTACAATAAAGTATATAAAACTTTTATATTAAAGGCAGCTTGTAAAACGAGGATGGGAATATACTCAGTCAGTTTTGGGTTTCACTTGGCAGGCGATCCCATGGCAACCGGTGTGGTATGGTTTCACGACCCGTTCATTTTCATCTCGTCCTGTCCCCCCCCCACCCACACACACACACACACACACACACACACACAGCAGGGACCTGAGGCGTGGTCAGCAGCGCAGCCCACAGGCGTAATTACTGAACACAAAGTCCCCAGAACAGCTGTAACCGCAGCACAGATAAGGCAGGCTGGGGGGGGGGGGTTCTGCCTTTCATTAAAACCTGGAACCAGCTGCATCTCTTCAGAACTCAGGTTTTTTAAATGGAACTGTATAGGAATAAATACTTAAGCCCTCAGGGGTCACGTTGGTTCCCCCATCTTTAATTCAGGAGGGTGTCCGGCGAGCAGCGTTTGGAGCTGACGGCCGGGGGAAGCTGAAGCCATGCAACATGCAATTCCCACAGACCTAGGTTTTGCACATTATGAAGATGCAAACTGATAAATGGGGGGGGGGGGTTTACAAATGCTTAAGGTGGTTTCTGTGGCCAATTAAAAAAAAGTAGTAATTCACAAAACTGCAGACTGGAAACAGAGAAAAAACACGCAGGACCAGGGGCGCAGCTAGAAACTCGGCCCCCATGGGCAGGCTGCTAGGTATAACCTGTGTGCCCCCCCATGTTCCCCTGATGCCCTTGAACCTCACCAACAGTCCATAAATCACTGCACTGGCTTCCTGTGCGTCACAGGATTGGTATTAAAATACTATCTTGTGTCTATAAAACACTACATGGACTCATTCATAAGTATATTTCTGATTTATTTGGACCTCATGAAACCCCCAGAGCGCTCAGGTCATCGGGGAAAAGCTTATTAGCACTCCTAGAATCAAAACCAAGCAGGATGACAGATGCAGCTTTTCTATGCTTCCCGTCAGTGAAACAAGTTTCCTGATGACCTGAGGTCGGCTGAAGCCGTCTGCTCATTTAAAATCATGGCTTAAAAAGATAATTATTTACTGCAGCTTTTCAAAAACTACGATTTATTGAAAAGCTGCAGTAAATAATCAGCGGAGTTCACTCATGCACTTCCGCATTGCGACTTTATTTTTTGTTCTTAACAGTTTGTCTGTAAAAAATGATTTTTAAAGCATCGCAATGCTTCTGTAAAGCACTTCACCTTGTGTCTGAATTGCTACATAAATAAAATTTGCCTAGCCTTGTGTAGGACATGATGATTAACTCTTCCTAAGCTAATCTGACTCATCGGAAGCCGCACCATGAAGTACAAGACGTGGATTTTAATCCTGCAGGATGATAAATGCCATTGGTATTCTTTGCATGACGTCGATTAACGGAAACACGCCCTATTGGGTCATTCTCACAAACAATACTGTAACATATTAATTTTCTCCAATTTTCAAAATTAGTTCGAAGACTGACTCAAATTACACAACTTCATTTTCTATAATCACTTTTATTATATTACAATTTATTTCTGTAATAGAAGTATTTAATCAAATCCAGGAAGAGGGCTACAGAGACGAAGAAAATGACAAAACTGTCCAGTTAGATAGTGGGGAAAAGGCTTAATTGGACAATCAGTGCCTGCAGCGGATGCCGCACTGGTCACCGGGCAATAAAGTAATTCAAAGAGAGGCTGGCGGACCAAGTTATGGTTTAACTCTCACTAACTGCACTTCCCGCCCCACACACACAATCACAGAAAACCTCACATGAGTTATATTCTCTACACATGGGCCACTTAAAAATTGAACAGAAAATACACATCTTATTGTACAAATTGATTATATAACGTTCTCAACAAGCAGTCACGTTGACAGATTTGAAAACATTTCATCTAGTTTTGTTGGATCCTGTTACAATAAGATTTTTGACTACCTATTTAGGATAAAGGGTTAAAAAATTAATTAAACCAGAGCAACAATGACAATTTTAAAATATCTAAAATGTTAAGGCGATGTCAATCGCAACACACAATAAACAAACACTTTCATTATAACATTGTTTTAAAAAGTCTCATTTGTGAGAATGACCCAATTCATAATTTAACTTTGTGGCCTGGAGACAGAACAGAAAACTGAGTAAATCAATGGAAACGCAGCTGCAGACGTGCAAGCTTGTTGAGGAAGGCGGGAGATCAAAGCACAGTCAGAGGGACACGTTGGAGGGACAGCGAGGAGTGAACACAGAAGCACGTGCAGTCTGACACATGCAGACGCACGCGCAGCTGTTTCACCAAAGAAAGTGGAAAATAAAGGATAAAGTGTAGACCACAGAGACAGCCGAATGAGCTTGGATTTTGGCTGGCTGACAGACAGACACAGACACACACATACACACACACACACAAAATTGTCACCATCTCCCTCCCACCAGCACCTTTTCATACGCCAGGGGGTGGCTCAGCAGGCCGGAAGGTCGCTGGTTCAAATCCCCGGGTCAGCAGTGATACCACTTAACCCCAGGTACTGCAGCAATGTCTGTTTTGGATAAAAATGTTTGCTAAAAAAGTAAAAGTGTAAAATATAAAAGCCAGCTTCTCCGGGTCTGTGTCATTGGCAGGGCAGCCCTACAGTGCATGAGAAGCAGCCGAAGCTAGCGTGCGCCGATAAACTGCTATTTATGCAGAAAAAAAACCACATTACCACAAAAACAATAAATCCAAACTCCCTCAAAGTCAAGCCCATGGCCACATCACCACATCCTCGTCCAACAGGATCAACGGCATCCACAGAACCTTCAAATATACATAACAGCTTTGTGATTCATTAGACAGAGATATCTACACAAAGATCTAAAAATAAGGAGGGTTCGACAGGGAAAGAGGGTCAGTGGAAGACTGTCCTGGCTTGTGTGGTGTTGCAGAGTCCCCTATCTGCTGGAAAACATTCTAGATACAGCTCCAGACTGGCCAAGGCAGGAGGACGTATCAAATACTAAAATCAGATGCTAAAAGCCATCTAGATCACAGTAATACACTTCCACAAAACACCTAAATAAAAGTTAAAATTAAAACTGCATATTCCACTGCTGGGGGCCGACTCGATAATCCATAGGTCATATTCATCTTGATCTTGCAGGACAGCCTCGGAAAGACCTGGAATGCAACATCTTTGATAGACACGGAGGGTTAGAAAAATTGCACTCATAGGCACTCAGAGCCAGAATAACGTTTCCCACATCTTTATTGTTCTTCAAACTATATTCCAGACAGAGCTCTGCCCCTCCCCCCACAGTTAGGGAGGGGGATCATTTAGTAAAAACACGCCGCATTGATGTGCGGACACACGCATTGTCTATGTTACATCCATGTTTACCGCTGACCCACTGTCAATAGCAGCACAAATATTGCACTGGGGGTATTTCCTTTTAGATTATGTCACTTCCTGTCCATATTACACACAGTGCATTTTTGCTGTTGAAGGCTTTTTTTTTTTTCTTCCTTTTTTTTCCTGAAAGGCTTTGAGAAACAAGTTAGCATCCAACGAGTAGCATTCAGAAATTGACAAGCAAGGCTAACAATCAGACACGTGCACATCTCAAATTTCATTCAGATTAAATAAAATAAGCATTTAAATACCAGAAATAAAAAACATTTAAAATACAACTGATGGGAGCAATTCATATACACAAAGAGCTGTTTTGGCACGTGCGCATCCAGTGAAATACCAAGGCACAGCATCTCATCAGTAGGTTATGCTTACGCTAGCCTAAGCTCTCGGATCCCTGAGAGGTAGCTCCTACTGAACACCTCTGTACACTCGAAATATTCCTCCTGCTACAAACATGAGCCTAACAATAAAAAGCAAGCCTTTTTACGGATTCTCTCCTGTGACCATTTTTGGATTTCCGAATGACAGGAATGATTGGGACAGAGCTGCAACAGATAGGGTCTCAGTGCACACACACACACACACACGCACCCTAATACCCAACTGTCAGCATCACTCGATGTAGAAGTTTAGACTCGTCCATTAA
>JAODJW010000019.1:18957554-18986467 GCA_026777045.1 Hyperopisus bebe
GGGGGGGGGGGGGGGGGGGGGGGGGGGGCCACACCGATCGGCAGTGCCCGGGGACGGCAAACAGATGTAGGTCACATGAGGTCCTCCGCCGGTTTTGGCAGCGGCGAGAGGAACGCTGCCTTTTCGGGGGGGGGGCTATGCACGCTGCCGGCTTGCTCGGACCAGACGGACGTCGGGATACTTACCCCTCGTGTATGAACTCCTCCAGGGCGGCGCACTCGGACACTAGCTGGGGCATCTCGGTGCGGAGTGCCACATAAGACAGGATGGGGAGGAGGTCGTCAGCCCCACTGGGAGGAAACGAATCATAAGACAGTATGGAATAAAATGCTGCATTTGTCATTTGTACAGCGGAGTACTGGGACATTGGAATGAAAGCTCACATATTCTCCCTTACTTTCCTTTTTAAAGACGCACGCACACACACACACACACACACACACACGCACACGCACACGCACACGCACGCACATTTTGCGGAGCCAACTGTCTCACTCAAGGGCCCAATGGAAACGTGGCTACTCTGCCCAGCATGGGGTTCAAACCCGAGTTTCTAATCACAGGCACTAAACCTCCTCCAAGCCACACAGCCCACCCCAGGGGTCCCAGGGCAACACAGGATGTTAGCACGAGTCACCCAGGGTACAAAGCTCAAACCACCTGGACAAGCAGGGTGACATCATCTTTAAAATAACCTCCATCATCGTGTCTGCAATACACAGATGTCTGATTAAGCGTTACTATGAATTGTCGCGCTCATTGGCAGTAGCGGCAGTTAACGTACGGATCGCTCCGCAATTCAGCAAGATCGGTCTGCGGTGTTGGAAAGAAGTTTCGGATGTCTGGCAATGACCCCCGCAGAGAGTCCACGGCCAAATCATGGCAAGGGTCTCAAAACACGGCAGAAAGACCTTTACAACCGGCGCTCGGTGAGATTTGTTTGAGTAACGGCAGTTTATGGGAAATTCTGAGATGCTCGCCAAGGCAGGCGAGTGCCGTTTGGGGCTTAGGAGACACAAAACAGACCCCATCAGAGCACTGACAGCGGGAATCCATAACTCACTTATTTCACAAATTAAACAGGCCCCCTGGTGTTCACAAAAATCACTGTTCCATTTCACGGATGCTCCCCATCAGTCCACAAATCAACCAGCTCCAAAACATGTCAGCGGCAACTCATGGCCGTACGCAAAGGAGCAAGAGAGGAGGCAGGAGATACAGGCAGAGCCTGACGTGGGAAACAGAAAACCACACAAAAGATAGAGTCTCCGGTCACGGAGGACAAAGTGGTCATCCGAGACGAGCGCGTGATCTGGGGGTGCAGAGTGGAGACTGACCACAAGCACCAGTGTTGTCTAAATTCAAGTGCAAACCCAGCATTGAGACTTAACTTGGAAATGGTTTTTGTTATCATATTAATTTCAAATATAAGATCACATATAACAAAGTCTCTTAACCTGGAGCTAATAAACGGACACTGAAAGAAGCCAACAAAAAAAAAAAAAAATCAGTTTAAAAGAAACTGTCAGTAAGATTTATGCAGGATGGATTCCTCAGACAAATAGAAACAGAGTGGATGGGACAGGAGGAATTACTGGCGGGTTCGGGTTGGGTGACACTGGCAAGAGAGGCATGGAGGATCAACACGGTGTGGCTGTTAGGGGTCACGGCACCCTTGACCCCTTACTCTCCACCTCACAGGCTGTTTACTTCCTCTCTCATTCCCCCCCTCCCTAGGCCCTCTCCCACCCAGTGCCACGATCTGCCTGCTTAACCAAGCTTCCCAACCCTGCCCCAAAATAACGTGCCAATTCCAAGGGAATGAAAAAAAAACCCCGATCAGGGTTGCCAAGCCCCATTTCCGCCTGGCCCCTTCTCACGGTGCCCAGGCTTCCAGCCTCTCCAGGCGATGCGTCCCGAAAGTCAGCCAGGCCGGGCAGTCAGCAGGGGGCCTCGCAGTTAAGTGGACACCCCTGCTGCGCTAGGCCGCACCGAGGCCTGATTCAGTCTGACACATGGAGCCCAGAGACTCAGTCTGTCAAATCAGACTGATCAAAAGCTCTTAAGCTCCCTCCCAAAACTATTGGGGGGGGGGGAGGTAGCTGGCCGCCTTTGTTTTCAGCGAAAAACAAATTTGACGTGTAGAGTAAGCATTTTAAAACTGAATGTGCATGAGACTGGATTTTTGCACGGGGATGTTTTGTCATAAGCGTGCGTCTGTGTCTGTGGCTGCGTGGCCCCCCCATCTCGAGATGCATCCCAGGAGGGTCACTCACATGGCAGCCGTGCTGGGGGGGGCGTTCGGCTCCTGCAGGCTCCTGTACTCCTCTGCACACGCGCAGATCAGCCGTAACGTCCGCACTGCAACGGGACACGGTGAGCAAGAGCCGACACTTAAGAGACTGGGTGTATCACGCACACACGCACACACACACACACACACACAGACACACGATATAGCAGGAATCACGTACACAAGCACACGACAACTTTGTAAATTGAGTGAGCACGGCCTACATGCCAAACGGCGCTAACCCTCCCCTCCCCCCATGCAGCCTTACATTCCCTCATCCTGCAGGCCTCAGTCCCCCCCCCCCAGCAGACACAGGCAGCCCCCAGAGGCCCCGCGGGTCACAGACGGAAGCCGCACCGATGCACTCGAGCTTCCTCTGCGGACACAGGTCCCTGGAAATCAGCCGGAGCTCCTGCACGGCCGATTCATAGGGGTAGGAACCTCGCGACGGAGACGGCTCCCTGGGGAAGAGTTTGGGCGCGACGCCGACCTCGGCAGGCGTGGTGTTGCGATACAACCGAACGCTCGTCTCGAAGGACAGCTCCCTTTCTCGGTGCACTTTCCTGCAGGAACGCACACAACACATGGCAATGGCGTTAATAACCACACATTTGCCTAGGGCCCTCGACAGTCACTGCACTGGAGGCCCCAAAGTGACTTTTAGAGTGGTAGTGACTGTCTGTGTCCAACAGGGGGCCCCCAAAACTCATTAGTCATACAGGACTTATATTTAGACAGCGAAACTAACAAAAAAGCAGCTTCAGCAACGTCTGTGTGTGTGTGTGTGGGGGGGGGGGGGATTGGATTAGAGCAGTGACAGCTAAACCAGCTTGAATTCATTTTAAAACCACCCAATACCAGAAACGTCATGACATCATTCTGGAGTGTACGATTTGTTTTGTTTGAAGCCTTTAACTATAGATATTCAGTATAGATATCAGTACGCTGTAGCAGCCACCTGCTAGCCACCAGTCCCATCCTGTCCACGTTAAGATCTATTTCGGCTTCACGTTCCCATCTGCGCTTTTTGGCGAGTGACATAAATGTGGTCAGATTTGCGGCAGACGGTGCCGTGTAGCCCAGATGATTTTTCGTCTGGCGAAGATCATGCATGTCAACTGTGCACGTGCAATGAAATTGATTAGATGTGTCCAATAGGTGGCAGCACTGACTTTCACAGATCAGAGGTGAACCAAGAAAAAGTAGAGAAAGAATGGTTATTGTTGCTGTAATGTTACGGTGAGATGCTGTATGAGGAGGCGTGGAGAAGATTTTTCGATATATACTATGGTATAATGTCTGAACACCGTATTTTCTAAAGCAACACCATTCTGGCATTTTGAAATCTGGGCAATCTGGTGGGGGGGGGGGGGGTCCTGGCTAATTATGTTGAAAGGGTTTCGTGATACCACAGTATGCTTTATTACCTTAATACCGGCCAATTCTAGACTAAAAGCTTTAAAGCTGTTCATAAAAATGTTCACTACATCGCTTGTATTTATGTTTGTTGCAGTACATCTGCCCTCCCCGGGTATGGTGGAATTTTAGTGTAGCATGCATGCAACGCCTGTTCACGGACTATGTAGCGTGAACACGAGAGTACAAACTGGGATTCATTTCAGATAAAGGTAGCATCTATGCCAACCCGCAGTACCTGAAGAGCACCAACAGGGGGCCCCAGAGCGGGGGGAAGAATGCCTCCTCGATGCAGGCGACACACAGGTCTTTGGATGCAGCAGTGTTGAGGCACTCGAAGGACAGCAGACAGAGGGAGAGAAGGCGATCTGCAGGGTGGGGAGGAAGAATCCTACAGAGTGAGACTGGGCCGTAATACATATAAAAAGTTAACCATGAAAAGCTGCTATCTGATTCACAGTCAAGCCATCATTAGTATTTCTGATTGATTTGGTAGACATTTTCGTGCATGGGCTGTCTATTTGGGGATACAGGGTCCAACACAGTGGCCCAATGGTGAAATCAGTCCGCCACATTTGGGATTTGAGCCAACAACCTTCCGAGCGCAAACACAGTGTTTTAACCCGCTGACCCACACATCACCTGTACACCTCCCCTTCATTATGAGCCCAGAGCCCCCACAGATGTGGAGGTCACGCACCGATGGCAGCGTGCACGTCCTTAACGATGTTCTTGAGATGTTCCCGGAGCGCCAAGCCCTCCAGCTCCTGGATGTGGGACACCTGTGGCCGGCAATCACACCCTGGCTCCAAAACCATCTGCGTCATGAACTGCTCCAGATCCTCGAAGGAGTTCTCCCGGTCAGGGAGCGCAGGTTCCCCTCCGCGGTTGGCGTTGTGGTCATGGTAGGAGGGCGGCGAGGCGGGCAGGCCGGACTCGGAGCGCAGGTTCTGCGCGCTGACCGAGGTCTTGATGACCAACTGGGAGGGGGCGGTGATGGGGGGGCACTGGCTCAACAGGGGGTACAGGCGGTCGTATATATTGTACTGCAGGGTCTTCAGGAGCTGGGCCACGGGGTGATCTGGGCAGCTGGTCACACACAAAGATAGACATAGACCCCAGCACAGAAACATAAAGCCAACCAGTCCCACGTGCGTGTGTGCATACACACGCCTGCTCCACCGCACACCCTATCATACCTCAGCAGGTAGGAGACCAGGCCTGACACCAGCGTGCTGTCCTTGGGGTTCCTCTTCAAGCTAGCTTTCCACATTTTCGGCCAGTCCTGCAGGAAAGTGAGCAGTTGCTGTCGGAGCCTGCAGACCGGGTTTGGCATTACGTACGGCTCAGAAACGCAGCCGGGACAGTTTGCTTGCGATCCGAAGCAGGAGACAGTGAATTTACACGTAGCAACTGGCCAAGTGCCAGGAGGGTATAGCAAGTCTTACATTTTTGTGTACAATTGTTTGTAGTCAGTTTACGCAAATAAAATGTTAATAATGAGTCTTAACACAAATGTAAAGATCTAACAATACATTTTAAAACAAGATTCCCCCCCCCCCATTTAACGGGGTGCATAAATGTTAAATAGTTTAAGGCATGAATGGCAACAGAATGAAAAATCTTCACACTGTGAGCTATGCTCATCCCAGATAAGAGGAAATATCTATTCTGGCTCAAAACTATACTTGCGGTAGGTTGCAATATAATTTCCATAAATCTTATATATAATATAGAAAAACACGTTCTGGAACTAAAAATCTAAAGGAAGGCCACATGGCGAGCATGCTAATGCTAACAAGCCCCGCCCCCCCTACAGTGATTCACCAGCTGGCGCCAAAGGTGGACGGACTCACGTGATCCTGCTCGTACTCCAGCACGCTGGCGTACAGGACGCGCTGCTCCTGCTCCTCCGGCGTGATCATGCCCACGGCCGCTAACCTCCTGCGGACACACGTTTCCGGGCGGATGAGCAAGCGCATGAGGAGAAGCGGCGTGGCTGCAAGCACGCGGGGCTCGAGCGCGCTCACACCTGCTGGCCTCCTCCTGCAGTCTCAGTCTCCTCTCCTCCATCTTCCGGTGAAGCTGCGCACGTTCAGGAACCCGCCAGACCACGTTGGCTGCCACGTCCCTCATCAGCTCCCTCCGTGAGCCAGACTAGCCTTCATACCACTGACCTTGCACCCCCTCCCCATTTCTAACCCGATAAGCCACCAACCCCACTCTTGAGAAAGGATACAGCATCTTGTCGAGCCCGAGCGATGATAAGGTTCTCCATCATTTGCCTCTGGAGGGAGAGGGTCTGAGCAAGACAAGCCGATGGTGTCGGTTTTAGTGAAGTAAATGACGTGCGTTCACTCCCAACACATGCAGAGCACAGAACGTGAATGCAGATAACAGAACTTCCATCGATAGCCAATGCAGAGGCTATCAGGAGGCAACCTTCTTCACAAAGTAACACTCATGCATACAAGAGTCTAGGGGACACACACACACACACACACACACACACACACACACATACACATACACACACACAGACTCAAGCTGCGTCACGTCATGTGACTCACGTGACCTCATAATCACATGAGCAAACCAAACCACTATCAAAACATTCAATACAGCTCAATACAATTTCCCAGAACTTCCAAGATGCTCACAAGACTAATTCCAAAACAGCTTCACTCAAACAAGCATATAAACACCTATCATCAAACCGCTTATTCTGGTCAGGATTGAATGGGGGGGGGCGAAGTCTGGCACTCATCCCAGGCAGCATAAGGCACAAAGCAGGGGTATATCACGGCGTATATGGAGAGGACCAGAACGGAGTTAAAGTGGCGTTCTTCATAGTTGGAATCTACAACTGCCAGTTTAAATTTAAATTTCACACATTCAAAAACAGACACTGCAGCAGTTCAGCTGCTTAGATCACATAATGGGCAGAGGAAGAAACTGGGTAGGAAGTCACCCAACAGAGGAAACGCAGAAGCGATTGGCTGACGAAGCAGAGGTGTATTAATCTGAGCGTGAGGTGTACGCAGGGGCAACCTGACGGACTATGAAGCTTTTGGACAACAATGATGTAAATATGCGTCACTGAGACGGCGTTCCCCACCTTAATGGGAGCTGAGCGGATCTGCCTAATCAGATAAAATTCTCATTCCCCCACCCACCAAGGACAAAGAGCCTGTTCTTGATAAATTGGTTCTCATTTGCTGTGATTATTCCTAACTAGGGTTGCAATATTTTGGGAATTTTCCAGTTGATTCCTATATAGTCCTGTAAACTGCCATGGAAAGTTTCCAACGTGGAATGTTTCCAAAATTCCCCAGCTTATCTTTCCATGAACTGGAAAGTTTTTGGATGTTTTACGCCCCTTTGCAACTCTATTCCTAACCATGAAATTATCCCGACTTTCAACCAGTGATTTCAGATATGCATGAAGAAAACCTGCACAACCATTTGCGGTTTGATAAACTGAGAATAATGGCAGGAGGAAAAACTTGCCAATTTCTGAAGCAGAGCTCAGCACTGCTCTTCCACATGGAGATCAGGACAGGTTAGCTAAAGCCTGATGGAACATCTGATGTCCATTCAGATACCACCAGGTAATACTCAATACTGTCCATTCTGTTAATGTCCATTGCCTAATCACACGTTCTAAACAACCATGCTAAAATATATGCCAACTGGATAAATGACAGATTAACAACCAATAGGTCTCACGCGTCCTTACTTGCCCCAAGGAGGTGACTCCAAAACAGACTCCGCCTACATCCCAACGATTGGCTAATTGCACAACGGGACTGTGACGTCCGACCAAGGGGAGCCAGACTCCTCTCAGCGCCAATGGATTTATTAACAGACCCATTCGCAAAGCTCCTTAAATCAAGCTCTCTTAGGTAACTCTGTCCCTGACACACGTTTTCTGGTTTTGTTTGGGAAAATTGCTCGTCGGAAAAACTTGCCATAAAAAAATATGGCAGATTATAAAAAGACTGATGGAATCAACATCTAATTTCTGAAGCGTCTCGTGATCAATTTCCTCATTCCAGAAAAAAAAAAAAAAAAAGCACACGGGGCCCATTTGGTCAAACAGCTGTATCACAGCGGCCCAAGCAAATCACAGACAAAATTTGATTAGGTGCCTCAGAATCAATACTGCATCAATGGCTGTGTGGCAAGTCAGGCTCTGGGGCCCTTTCTCAACAGTGTGTGACTCCGGCACGTCAGCCCATCCTGCACACAAATCCGCTCCAGATACCACGCAGCTATTTACGATTACCAAATATAAAACTCCAGTAAAAATAAAAATGCTTCCAAGTTAAAAGAAAAAAAAATCAATTCATTGCCACCAGGTGAGCATATGCATGCATTAACAAAACTTGTACTTGACTTCGAATGCTGACTCCAAGGCAGGGCTCAGTCCTGCTCTTCCACGTCAGCCAAAACTTGAGGGGACACCTGACGTCCAATCAGATGCCATCACGTATCATGCTCAATACCGTCAACTCTGTCAATGCCCGTTCCCTCATCACACGTTCTAAACAAATGTGCTAAAATATAAGAGAAAAGATCTACTACTAAGATCTCATGAGGAGCAAGAACAATATCTAAATTTATGCAGCAAATACTGAGAATCTTGATCCGCAGTCTTGAAACAAAACCCGTAACTGGCAGTTTACTTCGGATTATTAGTCAGAAGACAAGACTGAAAAACAAAGAATCCACCTGACAGACATGCGTTGTGGGGGTCAATCACATTTTTCCTTAAGTGCTACATCTCAGATAATCAGAGCTGTAATTAAGTTAGGCATATAAGCAACATGTTCAACAGTGTTTACGTTGAAAAGAATCATTGTCAGGTGAGATTTCATAACTTACTACTACAAAAAGGGCCCTTATAAATAATCACAAAATACAATTGTTGTGTTTTAAATATGTCCTGCAGCAAGCAAGAGGTAACAGGTCCCATTATTATTAACCAACTCAAAACAATTCACTCTGTCCCAATACGGTACCATTCAAAAGTCTGGACGCAGCTACTGAAAATCATTTGTTTTTCAACAAGACAACAACCGTAAGTACACCTCAAGTTTATGCAAGTACTGTGAAGTGTTATCTTGTGAACAAGGAAAGACCAGGCTCAAAGAATCCCCCACCCTGAACCCTACAGAGCTGGTTTGGGATGAGTTTGGACCAAAGAATAAGAGCAAGATAGCCACCTTGTGCCCAGAACTTGCAGAAAGTCCTTCAGGACTGTTGGAGAAGCATTTCAAACCGGATGCCAAGAGTCTGCAATGCTGTCAATTGAAGCAAAAGGGGGCTATTTTGTAGAATGTAAAAAATCTACAAAATGAGTAAATTGAGATGTTAAATAGTTCTGGTCGTTGCATTATTTGATATGTATTACTTCATTGCCCCAAGGCCTTTTAGTATAAAATGAATAATATCTAAAATATAAACAAATCCATTAAAATCAGGTGTGTTCAGGTTTCTAACTGGTTCTGTACCTGTTAAATTCTGCCCCCCCCCCCCCAGCCCTTTAGAGCAACAGGTAAATTTTTCAATTCATTTGTATTGAAGATCTCAGTAGCACCAATAATCTCAAGTGTTTCACCAGAAAAACGGCAAACAATTAAAACTAGTGTAAATAAATGTAGCCTGCACCATGGGAGGAAATTATGGTTACAAACCCCCCCAGTAATCAAACCCAGCTAATACAACCCCTGGACCCCCTTAAATGGGTGGAGACCTCAATCCCCCCAATGCTCAATCCAAAATTATGCCCTTGGCTTGTACTGCATACAAAGCCATAAAATTGCTAATAAGACGATCAGTTCGTACCTTGTGCCGCGATTCGACCCATTTGCCGACCCCCTGTCTACTCCCGGTGTTTCATACAGACTATTATAAAACCCATTTAAAAAACGATCAATACAAACTAAAGATTTAAGACCCCCGACTCTTTGTAGGTGACGAATAAACTCAGGAAGTCACTGAACGTTATAAAAATCCATCCATCGATCTTCTAAACCAGTTTACCTGGTCATGGTCGCGGAGGGCAAACGGCGGGCAGACTTTGGCGTTCTGACGTTACTTAATGGGCAAGATTGCAAAACGGTCTGTAATACAGCAATGACACAAACCACCAGAATACTGCAGACGAGGCTGTTTTTAAGGCTTTAAGAAAATGCAACCCAATACCAAACGAATGTGTTTGAAGTAACCATTATATAGAGCCACAGGTACACTTCACGACAAAATACCTTAAGGAAAGCCTTTAATCTCCTCCAATAAAGATGGAGATCCAGGGAGCTTTCGGACGGCTGGAGGAACATCCTTCGCATCTGAATAATACAAAATTTCAACGCCATCGCCAATCGAGTGAGAAACGCAATGGAGCCGACTCTGCAAAGGCGGCCACTTACCATTTTTATGGTTTCAAACATACTGACCCGTGTGTATTAAGATGAGCAAAGTCAGCCCCGAGCCGCGCTTCACGTTCCGCGGCAGCGCTGCTCTGCCGTCCTACTCCGACCCCCGTCCTGACCCTAGAGCCCCCACACCCACGGCAGACCGCGGGCGGCCCTATCGCTCACCGGAGGGGTCATCGGGAGGAGCCAGGAGTGTGACCCCGGCGCACGTGTGGAGGAAAAACGCGCGAGACGGCGCGCCCGGACCGAAGGCGTCCGACGAATTACATCCGAAATGCGACGGATGACCGCCGATGACAAACACTGCCGCTGAAAGCTGACTGATTTCTGCGCATTACAGTCCGGAGCTAAGTCGATAAACAAAACACAAGATTACTCAACCTGTGGCCAAACGGACGTCCACCACCTAAAAACTAACCAGCCCGATTTACACCATCATTCTGTCCAGGTGCTTGGAAACACACTGATTTTCGGTCAGATAAACCTATGCAATTCTTCTAAACAAAAGCACAATACCAAATGGGTCTCCACTGAGTAGGACACTGCTGATACATTATATATATACATCCAGCTCTATAAATGGCTAAACATGGTGTAACTTCAGTTTCCTTTTTGTAATAGTTTGAAGGAGGCATGCTAGTAAGAATTTCACAACTGGTTTAACATCGTTGGATTTGTTTCCTTGGCTGAAATTAATATGGTTTTGTAATGTTTACATTACTTGTTCTTATGAAATTGTAAGATGTTTTTTTTTTTAAGTTTATGCATTACTCTGGCTCTAAGCATGTGGTCCTCCGAGGCACATGGGCAGATGTGAACTTACCAGGGATGTCTTTTGTGTCGCCTGTCCAGGAGTGAGACGTGCCAGCCGGACTTCATAATTCGCCTTCAGCTTCTGATTGAGCCTTGAAGCCTCCTCCAGTGGGGTCAGTTCCCTGCCAAATACACCCAAAGAGGGTTAGCGTTCCGTTTATAAAGAGAAAATCCTGTCAGCACATAAAGCACAAGAATATATATTTATCATTTACTTTTAATGTATAACAAGGTTTATCCATTCATCCATCTTCATACTACTTATTTTGTACAAGGTAGCACAGAGCCTGTCCCAGAATGCACTGGGCACAGAGGTGGGGGACACCCTGGATGCGATGCTAGTGCGTCACAGGGCATGAACATGAGCACATATATACACACTACCCCAAGATTTATATTATACGATATACGGTAAAGGAGACTGGCATCCCATTCGAGGTCTACCCCAGCCTTGAACCCTGTCCTGCCTTGAATTGGCTCCAGGCTCCCAGACTCTGAGAAGGACAAGCAATTAGAAGATGGATGGATGTATGACAAAGGGGGGAAATGGCAAATGTTTCTGCCTACGACTAAATGTATAAATCACATGGAGGCTTTAGTCTGATTTAGCAGACAAATGTTAAATTTCTAGAGTCTTCTTTAGATGGGACCAAAGCGAGTAGGCATCTTACTTTTTAGTGTCTTGTGCGTTCACGGCCTGCATTTTCTGGAAAATTTCAGGGGGGAGAAACGGCGACGCAGCTCCTCCTCCGTCAGACAAGACCCGGCGGTGTCGGGTGGGGGTGTCCCCAGACTCAACCTTGGGTGCTGGAAGCACTGCAGGAGGACGCAGGGGGCAGTGCATAGCCACTGCACCCTGGGCGCAGGGCTGCGCAGTGCAGAGAGCATCTTGCAGCTCGCCCATCCCCTCAGCAGCCCTCGTGTGGGCGGGGCACAGGTGAGGCCCTGGCGGGGGGCTGGACTCAGCAGTGACGTCCAACTGCTTTCCTGTGAAGGACTTCACTCTCTCCAGGCACTGCTCAGCCAATCTCAGCATTTTATCCACCTCTAATGGCACCATTTCTGCTTCTTTTGGGGACAGAGACAGAGCGGGGGGGGGTTCAGGGCCGCGTAGTGAAATGCAAAGAAAGCTGAAACACAAAAACACCTCAGAGTAAACAATGTTCTATACAGAATGTCAGTAATCAGTCTTTTCTGTTAATGATTAGGAGGATCATTAACATTCCTTCCTATTAACACAATAGATTATTTCAAACATTAATTGAAAGGAAACAGCCCCATTTTCTGGATAATGTCAGTTACTACATGCATGTATAATTGGCACCCTTCCTAACTGTTTTCTTGCCATTAGGAGACCCATTCTACTTAATTATTTCCTATTTGTTTAGATTAGTATTTTACCTATATTCCAATACTCCAGATTTAACTTAGCAGTGTCCAGTTAAAGTTTTCATTTTGTTACTGGGATTCAGTTTTTAAGGCAAGTCACAAAACTTTTTTTGCTGTCAGTTGGTGCACTAAATCAATATTAATGTCAATCCTGCAGTACTGTGGCTCTCTGTGGTCACAGTTAATTGATCACTGATTCACAGGGATTTGAGCGGAGTTATCCCATGACTGGAGAAATGAGGGCGTGATTACCCTCTACATCCAGTGGCTGCCTGATATGACCTAATGGGAACCAATAAGATAAACAATGGTAAGTGAGCTAAACCAATCAGTGTCATATCCCACCCACAGTGGGATTCAAAGAACAATGTCTTCAATCACCAGAAAGAAAAATAAAGATCCTTTATTTCGCAAATAACATATTATGCACATTTAAGTGCTTCATGCAAATTTGTAAGCATCTAACAAGTTTAAAAAAAAACATTCCCTGCGTTTTCAAAGTTATTCTGATGCCCATGCTGTTTAGCTGTCAGAGGTCGTGTTAGAGCTTTATCAGAACAGAAAAGCTATAGAGTCTCTCTCTTGTGGCGAGACAAGCTGTTGGTTCGCTATTCGTCAGCATCGGTATTCTCGTCAATAGTCTAGACAGCCAATTGGCCTTTCAGATTGGGGGCGGTGTTATGGGCGTTCTCGGATTCCCAATGTTTACAGAGTGTGAATTAGGGTGTTCAAACTGTCACGAAAACAGTGTCCTTTATTGTACATCAAGTTAATCAAGTTCACATACAATACTGTGGCTCCTTTTAGCCATGTGGACTACTGTATCTCTTAAACTTTGCACATAAGAACTCCAAGAGTTCATCAATCATTTACCACTATCAGAAAACAACCTGGAGACGTTTTTCATGACAGTGTTCTTTACAAAAGCATGCACTCATATTAACCGACGTCCTTACGTTTGGACCCAGCATCTTCCAGCAACGCGTGGCATATATAACTGATACTCCTCAAATATTCACAGTAAGCCTCCTGGTAAGAAAGCAAAACAAACGTCATTTCCTGTTGGACACATTACTTGCGAAATAATATTTATTATTTAAATGTATATACTACATCCATTAAATGACTCGTAACATCCATCTCATTTAAAGCCGGACTACAAATTAACATACATACCGATCAAAATTTCGCATCATTATGAATGTCATTTTGGCCGAAAGAACTAAAAGACACTCAAAGCACATTTTATTAAAATATGATTGTATAAGATCTGCTTAATCTGTGTGACCCCCTGTTTACCAGGGGATGTCATCAAAAAAAGGGAAGAAGAGTTATTATGTAGGTTCCGTGCGTGACACTCATACCTGGACCATTTATCGTAGCTACCAAGGCAAACTGAACACAAAAGGCCTGAACTATGTCATCTCTCCGGAAGTGCAGTATACCATAGCCATGCATTTTACCTTATGCATGTTCCCCGCATCAAGCTGTATCGCTACGTTAGCCAGTTTCATGGCGTTTTGTAGTGGCTTCATGCCACCGTCTGGTGCAGCCGCCGCCATTCGTATTATGAGATGTTGTTACTAGAGGTTGGCGCCGCAGCAAGCTTACTGCAGACGCACAGCTTTCACTGCCGCAATCGCCAGGGGAGAAAACACATACAGTCATACATCCATCCATTTTCCAACCCGCTCATCCTACTGGGCCACGGGGGGTCGGGAGCCTATCCCGGAAGCAACGGGCACAAGGCAGGGAACAACCCTGGACAGGGGGCCAGCCCATCGCAGGGCATAGAGTCATACAGTAAATCTCAAATCAGATTCACATTTTATGCTTTGAATTAAATAGTAATTGGTACTTTAACATTTCTTTTACAACTGTAATATATCACAAGCTAAAATGGCCCATTTTTTCTTTTTTTTTTGTCAGGAACAATAAGAATAGTAATAAAAAAAACATTTGTGTAACTAAAAAGGGTTTACTCAGAGTGGACAAACTTTAATTCTTAAAACAATAATTCCCCTAGTCACGAGAGCAACTTAAACTTTGATAAGGTTTTTATGGTGAAGATGCTCTATACACCAACCCATCCGCGAGATATAGCTTCCTACTGATTTGTTTTGGGGCAGTGTGGTGGTGTTTGAGCGTCTTTATGTGGCAGTAATGGTGATGCGTTTGTTTCGTTCTTTTGATATGTAAAAACGCATCACTGCCATTTAACCATTAAGGAGGGATACAATTTAAAGAATCAATAAACAATTTTTCTAAGTTAAATAAGTTTATGTGTTTGTAAGAATATCTGCTTAAAATGTAAAAAAGTGCCCCTTCCGTATAAAACTTTATACAAAGTCGTGTTCCTTTAAAATTTTGTAATTTAATTACTGCAGGAGGCAGGATACCTATTCTAATTACTTTTGGAAAAAATGTTCGTTTTAAAATCAGTTTATCGTAATAAATTCTTCGTTTCCTAACAGCCCCTGTACTTGGACCTCCTGATCGCAGCCGCACGCTCTTCAGCATGTAGTTTCCCGATGACACTACAGGTGGCGCTGCGGCTACATGCGCCACTCTCGTCATGCGGAGGCCGCTCATGGTACCTCTGCTTCTCTCCTCTGTTTTCCTCTCTACAAAAGCTCTTCCGGATACACTTGTTTACTTTCAGACATGTCCCTTTTCCAAGCATTTCAGTTATGATTTCTAGTTAATTATTTCAAATAAAATCCACTTTAAGTTTAAAACCAGAGCATCTTATTATTCGAATTGAATTACAATGCATTGCACCTTATTAACCGATCTTATGTGATTTCGTTGCCATTTTAGCCATTTTGACAAATCACAAGCAGATCGATTTTTAAACTTTTTGCGTCGCTTTTGAGCGTTTACAGAACACGCATCCAGCCGCTGAAGTGAACGGAGAGGAGCCCGTTGTCACTACGCGTTGCTCCGTTATTTCTTTTTTTTTCCTGCACCGCGTCTGTAATGAAAAGGGACCGGCGCGGGCGGCTTGCTGCTAGGTCACCACCGACAAGTCATGCCCAGGCAGCCGGGGCCGATAGGCGACCCGGGCGGCGAGGAAGACCGAGGGCGACCGTGGAAAAGGGCGCTTCCGAACAGGGGCTTGAGGCGAGCCGTAAGAGCGGCGGTCCCGTGGAAGCCACTGAAGGGGGGCGGATGAAGGCGATGGCGGTGCCCGCTTTGGCAGCTGGAGCCGGCGACCGCACTGAAAACGGATCTCACCACACGAGTAAGTGGATTAGCTACGGTTTACCAGCGTTGAGCTGCGCACAACTTATTTATCCTTAAAGCTTCCTGCATGCTTTATAGCGCATTGCCTGTAGTCCGGATATATAGCTTGAGCTTTAATTAGAGAAGGATTTAATTGCATTAGCAGCTTTTGCAGATTATATACAACCTGCACTCGGTCGTCTATCAGCAAAGCTGTAAAATGTGAAAGACGATCACAAGTAATGAAGCTGCAGTAAGCCGAGGTGTGATGATGAGGTTTCATGGCTGATGGCGCGCTGTCTTTGTGGTTCTGATAAGGTTCGGGTCGGCTCAGCACCGAGTTCTGCCGCCTGTGTCACGGCAAGTTTTCCCCGCGGAGCTTGCGATACGCGTTTGGCCAGCCCCAGGGGCGCCCGGTGGAGGAGAGGAGGGAGAAGTCGGCGCTGTTCTGCGCAGACTTCCAGCACTTGGTGGGGGTGCCGGTGAGCCGCGACCCGCTGCTCTCACAGTTTGTCTGTAAGAGCTGCCATGCGCAGTTCTACAAGTGCCACAGCATCTTGCTCACCTTCCTCCGGAGGGTCAACCTGTCGCCATCGTCGTGTGACAGCACAGGGGACTGGTGAGATTAGCCGTGGGGCAAACGTCCGCTTCAGTGTTCGTGTTTTGCCGCGAGGGACCCTACTTTTTAAACTTTCTCTCTTTTCAGGGGTAATTCTATGTGCTCGAAGTTTCTAGATGATGCCCTTTTGTCTGGTACGTGTATAATATATATACATCTTGTCCTGGGATGTAAACTGTGAAAGATCTGTCAGCGTGACCAGTTTTTCCCCTTTTCTCATCCTCTTATCAATGCTCCCACCTCTCTCCAGCATCCCCAATTACCTCTTCACCCCAGTGTCTCCACAAACTGGTGTCTTGGACTCACCAACATGCAGAAGGGTGCAGGTCTTGCCCCAGCTTGCAGGAGGTCCTGCAGGGACAGTACCAGGGCATGGTGAGGGCAGTGTGGGGGTGTGTAGAAGGACACCGCTATGTGGTAGAAGCCCACATGTACCCAGGCTCCAGCCCCAGGAAAGCAGCCACATCACTGCAGCCAGAGAGGGAGGAAGAGGCCTGGAGGAGCGGGGGCATCAGACCTGGGGTGGTCCTCACAGCTGCTGGCCCACCCGAGGGAATGCCTGTTGCCCCACCCAGCCCAGCAGCGGCACCTCAGAGCCAGAGTCCCGGCCTGAAGCCCATACTCAGCATTGAGACTATAGATGCCACAGAGGGTGAGTGAGGGGCTTAACCCAGTCCTGAGACCCCCAGATAGTCCACGTTTTTGCTTCCTCCCAGCTCTCAGCCAATGACACTGGATACCGGATATGGGCGCTATGAGAGTTGGGAGTGAACAAAAATGTGGACTGTCTAGGGGTCGCTGAGGACTGGGATGGGAAGCGCTGGCTTAACAGACCACAGTAGGCCATGGAGGAACTGTACCGGGGTCACATTCACAGAGCATAAACGCAGAGCAGGGGGAATTTTAAGGTGGAGGTCAGATCCCTGCCGTTTGAAGAAGTTCAGGTGCTTCAAATGCGTCGTCAGACTGAGGGGCTGCTTTTACCTAGCAGCGGGATATTTTAGCCTCCTAAAGCAGGTGGGTTCTTTTCTGTGGTTTGCCGATTTCTTCATTCTCTCCTCCCTGTGGTCTTCAGGACTGGTGCAGAGTGAGGAAATGGCCACGCCCATTGCAACCGAACCTCTGGACATAGTGGGGGACAGTGACCTCTCTGACAGGTAAGGATGACAGTCTGGCCATTCGCCAGACTTTTGAATCTCAGCTGTAGATGGCTGTTTATCATTGGGCTGGGTGGTGAGATGAAAAACATGTTATGTTTTCACGTGTCCTCAGGGACTTCTCAAGCGAGGAGGATGAGGAGAGGAGGAAGAGTGGCTCGTCAGATGAGCTGTTTGACCCGCACCCCGGAAAGCGGTGAGGAGCGCGAATGGTGTCCAATAAGCTGCCTCCAAAAACACGAATCTGGGAATAACAGGAGCAGAATCGCGCCGCAGGATTATGTTGAATGTGGCAGCCTGGTGCTCGATTTTCAGATTTGTAGGCGAGCCAGCTTCAGCTGGCTGCATCCAGAGTGCTAAACGTTTTTAAACATACCCGTGTGTGAAATGCCAACTAACTGCAGAACTGTAAAATCCTAGGGGCGACCAGAGCGATCGTGCCAGGAGCAACGTGCCAGTGTTTCGTTTTGCGATTAAGTATGATGTGGAAAAGAGGAGGGGGTGGGCTTTGGTTCATCCTGTTCTGTCTGTCTAGAGGAGTGGTTTCCTCTAAGAAAGGCCCCAACCGGGAGCCCAAGATGCCCCCTGAGCCTAAAGCAAGGAAGAAGCCGGGGCCCAAGCCAGGCTGGAAGAAGATGATCAAGACTGAAAGGTAGCGAGCCAGCTGTCTGGGGGAGGGGCTTTAACAGCAGGAGGGGATGGGAGTGGCCTCATCAACAGGAGGGGATGGGAGGGGCCTCAGAGTGGGAGGGAGGGGCCTCAACAGGAAGGGATTGGAGGGGCCTCATCAACAGGAGGGAGGGGCTACAATACAGGAGGATGGTAGGCAACACGTTAGCTTGTCCTGTGTACCTTTCAGAGAGGAGCTGCCCACCATTTACAAGTGCCCCCACCAAGGCTGCACGGCAGTGTACCGCGGAGCCGACGGCATGAAGGTGAGGCAAGCGGACGGACAAGGCAAGGCCAGCCCCGCCCCCTCTGGCTTCCCATTTAGACGCGCGTGTGTAACCAGTCTCTCCCGGGAACAGAAGCACATCAAGGAGCACCACGAGGAGGTCCGGGAGCGGCCCTGCCCCCACCCCGGCTGCAACAAGGTGTTCATGATCGACCGCTACCTTCAGCGGCACGTCAAGCTCATCCACACGGGTGAGGGCCGAGGAGGCGGAGCCACGCGTCGGGGTCGGGGCTCACAAGCTGCCATCTGCTTATTCTGAACCGACGCCCCCTTTTCCCACACAGAGGTGAGGAACTACATCTGCGACCAATGCGGACAGACGTTCAAACAGAGGAAGCACCTTTCTGTCCACCAGATGCGACACTCCGGAGCAAAGCCTCTGCAGTAAGTATGAGATTGCAGCGTGTGTGGGGTCTGTCGTAATGCTGCGTCGTCACATCAGCGCCCGCAATGCAAAGGGCTGCGTCTGGGGGGCGCCGTGTGGCTCAGCAGGTTAGAACTCTGTGTCTGATCAGAAAGTAGCTGGTTGGAAACCCAGGCCTTCCTCTGTGGGCCCTTGACCTCCAGTTGCACCAAGAACTGTCTGACCCTGAGGCTTTGGATAAAAGAATCTGCTAAAGTGTACAAATGTAAATGATGCATTTTGGGATTTTTACAATTCACGAATGCTGGTAAAATGCTTTCCAGCCCTGAGTGTGCTAGCATAAAGGGCAGTATGTGTAAACAGGCTGAGGATCACACACTGTACAGTTCACATAAGAATACATGTGGCCCCATGCAGAGGGAAAAGGCCCAATTCAGAAGTTATTTAAGCAGGAGCTGAGAACTGCCATGCATCCCAGGGGGAAGTGAAAGTTCTCCAGAGGGCACTGTGGGGGGCGTGGGGGAGCCTGGCATGCAGGCCTCTCAGCAGACTGCGCTCTGTCCCTCGCACAGGTGTGAGGTGTGCGGGTTCCAGTGCCGCCAGCGCGCCTCCCTCAAATACCACATGACGAAGCACAAGGCAGAGGAGGAGTTGGAGTTTGCCTGCGAGCTCTGTGGCAAGCGCTTCGAGAAGGCACACAACCTCAACGTGCACATGTCCATGGTGCACCCACTGAAGCACAGCGGTGGGCCCGATCCGCCACCGGCCCCTGCGCCGCTGCCCCACTGCAAGGATGCACCCACCCCCCTGTGACCGCGGACCTCCACGCTAACGGCTAATGCCAGGACTGCTAAGGGAAGAGGTGCATCATGGGACATGTGGTCTTATTTTTCAAGCTCCACCCACAGAGGGCTCAAGTTGAGGCCTGGATGTTTTCAGTGTCATTTGTACAGTTGTGTATATAGTTTCTATTTTTGCTGTTTTAGGAGCCGTTTCGATGCTGGTGGGCTCGGTCTGCCCGCCTGTTCTGCTCTCTGTGTTTTAAACATACAGTTGTTAAAATGGAAGGAATTAATGAAATGGCGAACCTGAAGTGGCGTTGGTTGTGCCCGTGATGGATGAGGCTACGGCAGCGTGTGTGTTTGGCAGGTTTTAATGGCGACTTCTTAACAGAACCATCTCAATTGTAGCAGCGAGGTTTGTGTGGTCTGTGTGAACCAACTGGGGTGGTCCTGATGCCAGCAGACCATGCCAACAGAAGATACCATCTCAACCAGAACTTTAGCTCTACTTTATACAGTCCATAAACCGGCGAGAAGTTGCACCATGACCGCTGGGCCGCCTTTGACTTGGGTACAGTCAATGTCACCCCGGCGGGCAAAGCAGTGATGGGGGTTCAGGCTGTGTCCACACTCACAAGTAGTCCAGGTCACCGTAGAGAGGGTCGCTATGGCGATGGCAGAGCAGGTGCGAGGACAAGGCGGCGGCTACCTCCGGGTCCAGCTCCTCACAGGCTGCCTCCAACTGGGAGTGGGGAGAGGAAGGTGTCAGTCAGGGGTGGGGTCACATGGGCACAGCTGATTGGCCCCCTCCGGTCTCAGTCACTGATTCGAAACATATCATTGGCTAATGCTAAGTTTAGCCCCTAGAAACATGGTCTCAGTAGCAGGCAATTATAAAACAGACAGGCGGGTTCATCACGTCTAATTCAGAGCAGCTAATGGCGATGAGGTCGTGCTTCGCACCTGGGCCTGCGAGGAGCTGCTCTCCACGCTGCTCTGCGAGATGATCTTCAGCAGGACCTGCTTGGCCTCGGCCACAGCCTGCAGCGGGGGGGCCTGTCAGACAGAAACACACGCTGCAGAGTGCGGCTGGAGGCACAATACAGGCCTCGGGCTGCGAGCCAGCACACACGGGGGCCGTCACCTGTCCGGGGGAGGGAATCAGGCCGTCTAGGAAGAGCTTCGTCAGGGCGGAATACGAGCGCAGCGCCGTAAGAAGAAAGCCCGGGCTCCTGGTCACCTTTCCCAAAACATCTGCGTCCAAGTGGTGCACCAGGCTGAGGAGAACGTCATGTCAACATCTCTACGACCAGACGTGATTTCCGTAACACTGGGGAGATGATTGCCTGGGTTTCCAAAAGCACGTCTATGAGCCTTACCTATAGAAAGCCAAAGGCATCAGTCTGACGTTCCTGTCCGTCATCATCATGGACACAGCCTGATATTCATGCCGTTCTTTAAAAAGTAGTGATAAATCCTATGAGCTGCAGGGCCGTGTGACACAGGCAGGGCATAGGATGAGCGGGCTGGGGGACTTGGTACCTGCAGCGGGTGACTTAAAGAGCAGCAGCCAATCGGGGGAGTCCGCCAAGAAGCTGAGAACCTCCAGACAGGCCTCCTGAGCTCGCCTGGCGCGATCTGCCTCCTGAAACACGGCCCCACAGATTCGAACGTAAAACACGGCGGGTTGAAAAATGGCTGGGGTCGGAGCGGCGAGGCGGGGTCGTACCGGGGGCTGGACGAGGACGGAAAGCAGGTCCGTCACACAGAAGAAGAGCAGGAAGACCAGCAGCTGTGGGCGAGAGATAGTGAACAGCGACATCGGCGCTCTAAATCTGTGACTGATTCGCTCTGACATATCGGTGTTTTTGGGAGGACAGTGACTAGCTTGAGGATTAAAGATGGGCCAGTAACCCCCCAGGACCAGCGCAAACCTTTCCCAGGCCTTAAGAAAAATGCCAGTGACCTAAGTTCTCATTTGTCATCTTCCTTCTCCTTCTAACAGGCTAATGAGATTAGAGGGCCCCCTAGTGGCGGCTGGGCTCTAAGCAGCTGCTTCGTTCGCTTACGCTTTGGGCTGCCCCTCATCTCTCCTGACATACCCCCGAGCAAACTATTCAATGTGAGCTCTCCAGCTGCAGGAATGTGGGGGGGGGGAGGGGGGAATACCGCTCTGAATAAAACTGTCAGTTAAGCAATTAAAAGAGAGTGAGAGCTCATTAGCAGCAGAATTGCAGTGTTCGACAGTCTGTTTAGGGAACTCAAAAAAGGCCTGCTATCCCAGAATGCTCAGCATGGACCTACGCTGGGGACAGGTACAGGCGAAAGGCATGAACGGATAGAAATCCCCCTCATTAAGTGACATCTTCACAGTGCAGTGCCTCACTCTGGTTGCATAAGGAATGACATGACGTCCTCACCGGCCTGCGCTGCTCTTGCAGTCTCTCCAGCCGCCCCAGGGTGGTCCTGATCCCCCAGTCTCCGCCCTGCCCCCTCCCCACACGGTGCAAGTAAGCAGCCAGAAGCAGCGGCTCTGCCGTTGGGGGGGGCACCACCTCCCCTCTAACTGTACTGCAGAGAGAGGAATGTATACAAAATTATAATCCTGCACTGCAGGTGATCACCAGACAGGGCAGGCTGACCAATCAGATGTGTGGGTCTGTAGGGACAAGGGTAGAGTGTAGATTGGCCAATTAAGTGTGTCATCTGTCACATTTGATGGGGCAGGATGCCGTTTGACCAATCAGGTGTGTGGGTGTGTCAGGTGCAGGCACCATGTGACCGCCAGATGGTGCAGGGTGCTGGTTCAGGTGAGATACCTGCAGGCCCAGCTGTAACAGTCGGCCAGACGCTGTATTTCCTGTGGCAGTCGGCTTCCTGTCAGCCGGGTCCACAGAGACGTCAGGATGGAGCATAGCGGTGACCACCAACCCTGCGACACACACTTTCCAGTTAAAACCAGTACATATTGGCGGTAGGGGGTTGGAGCTGGAGGGGAAATGGAGCAAACCAGGGTCCGTACCCCTGCAGACACCAGAAGCAGCGGGCACTGCTGAGGAAGCTGGGACAGGAGCTCGTCTACAGCATGGCTCGGGGACTTACAGCGCAGGCTGGCGTACAGCACCCCCTGCAGGGACGGAGGGAGTACAACATGTGACAGGCATTCCCAAACACAGCGCATGCGTTCATCACACACAACAGCAAAGGTGTGGGTCAGTAAATACAGAGGACCATTAATGCACGTCCTGTTTTTGCACCGGGTCATTTCCTGCTGAAACGCCAAAGTCGTCTCGCAAATCCGTAGTTGCGTTTAAGATCCGCTGGGACAGGACAATGCGGACAGAGAAGAAGCTAATCACCTTGAAGAAATGTGCGGTGAGGGTGTACGGGAGCCGGCCCAACGAATCGCACATGTTCCTCTGGGAAGAGAGACAAACACAGGGTCAGACAAACATCGGACACCAGCTAAGAAGGGGGTCTTTCCCATCGATGGTAAGACGACCTTCGGGAGGGGAAAGCTGAATTCTCACTTGTGCGTGGTTCACATGCTCCATGAAGGCCCTGCAGTCCAGAGACCTGCCGGGCCGCGTTCTCACCGTCACTAGAGCCGTGACAGGAAGTGCAACCATGACCCTGCGAGACGGGCACAATGCATTGGTGCTCAGCTGCATCGCCGATCAGACGATTAACATGCACGGAGGAGGGAGGGAACGGGCTGGCCATCCCCCTCTCCACATACCTCCCCCAGTTGTGGAGAATGCGCTCCAAGTCCAGCTGGCTGCTTAGAGCTTGGGGGTCAGAGGTCACCGAGCACCTCTGAGAAACCAAATCCAGCAGGAAGATCCTGCTGCCGTCCTCGGATTCGGAGGACGGAGGAGTCAGCTCCAGCTCGCCCATGAGCTCCTGCGGGAGGTGGGGGGGTATCATCAACACGAGAGTTCTGCGCATGGGCTGCTCAAAAGACGGGGCTCAGCTCTCTAACCACAGCACCTGCAGCCTGGAGATGATGTCTGGGAGACAGGTGTCCGTGTCAGGAATCCGGCTCCCCTGGGGTCTGCAGGCGGACAGGACAGGGACGTCAGCAGGGGACACTGGGAGGGGACACCGGCGAGGGACAGGGATGGCGTCCTTCAGATGCGCTCTGTCAGCGCCGGGGGGGCAGGGGAGCCCATACTCGGTACACAGTGTCATCACTGACCCCGAGCGAGCGAGCGAGCGCAGATCAGCACACCCACCCGCTGTGCAGGTCCAGCACGGACCGCAGGATCTGGGAACAGGCCTGGCGGGGGTCACCATCGCAGCCACCCTGCTCCGGGGGGGCCGGCAGGTAGTGCTGCTGACACGCCCACTGCTGGTATTCTATCCTGTCACACATACACACACATACACACACACACACACCAGTGTGTCAATTGTGTTTTATACTAAGCGTGAGAGTGTGTGATGGACGCTGTGGCAGGAGCGCGTGACGCACCTCTCCAGATCTGTCAGGGCGTCTCTGCTCCTCTGCACCCCCAGCTCCGCGTCCAGCCACTCGGAAAATGACAGCTGGCGACGCGCACGTTACGCAGACGTTAAGCGCCTAATAAACACGCACATCCTACCTGGTCTGCTGTATGCTTAAAGGCTTAATCATATTCAAAAACATGCCAAATGGACACATGGGGGGGGGAATCCCCACATAGACACAGAATCAGCATTTAAACCCAAACATGACTCTTAACGTCGTGCAGCAGATTTGAAATTCAGCATAAATGGCTTCCTGACAAGTAGCATCTGTTAAGGTATTAAACTCAGCCCCCCCCCCCCAATACACACAGCGCCCCCACCTGGCAGCCAGGAAGCATCCACAGGGCACGAACGCAAGGCTCCCTCCACAACCGCCACACCAGACTCTCCCAGGATGCTGAGGGGTCTGTGATGGTCCCCCACGCAGCCTGCCCTGCCTCGTCGGCCACCTCGACCCCCCCGGCTACGGGGTCCGCCCTCGCTCCAGGCAGCAGGCGGGGGAGCAGGTACACCAGCTGTAAACACACACACACACACACACACACACACACACACACACACACACGCTCAGCCTCTGCGGTGCCACATCAGCGCTCTGCGGACACCTGGCTCTGACAGTATTAAACCCAACACCAAGACGGAGGTCAGGGACACGGGAGGGTGTGTTATCCTGACAGAGCATTACAGACATTCAGCGAGCAGGAAGCGTATAGCACAGCAGTGGGTCAGGACGCCATCGGAAGGTCGCCAGTTCGAATCCCATGCTCGGCGTGAGCACACCGTCGGACCCCTGAGCAAGGCCCCTAACCCCCAACTGCTCTAGGGACTATCTGACCTTGCTTTCAATTGTACGTCGTTTTGGGTGAAAGTGCCCGCTAAATAAATGAGGTGTAAATGTAACATCCCACTCCCCTGAAATGGCTCCTTTCTCGTGCATTAAGCAGAGCATGTGCTGCTTTTCCAGGCCTGGACACACACACGCACCTGCCCCCCACCCCCCCCCGACATGCCTCCCCGCTCACACTCCAGCCGGACACTCCAGACTCTCACACCTTCTTCCACAAGCTGGCGGGGAAGCCCTCCTGCAGGTTCTTGGCCGGAAGGGTGGAGCGACAAAGGGCGTAGCACACAGACGCCGCGCAGAACCTATCGGGGGGGGGAGGAGATCAGCGGTTAGAGGTCCATCAGGGGCCGGTCGCAGTCAGCAGCTGTGTGCAGGATTACACGGGCTGTGATCTGGTGTCGTATGGGATGTATGGGCTTTGACCGCAAACCCAGCATCACTCGCCTACACAGGGGCAGTATACAGGAGCACGGCTGCTTCATTCCCCTATCCGAACCCTCCGTCCCGCTGGTTACCTCTGCACTCTCAGTTAACGTGAACACTGGGTGGGATGGCACCGTGTAGACCCCCCCCCCCCCCGTCCCCACCTGAGGGCGAAGGCCATTTCGGGGGCAGTGCTGCAAGGCAGGGAGGCACCCAGGGCTTCGGAGAAAGGCACAGGGTAGGGGGGCCAGCCGGGCCCAGGCACAGCCAGGGGGCAGCAGGCTCTGCACTCGTGTAGGTGCACGAGGAATGCGGCGAGACCCAGAACGTGTGCGGCTGCCAGCGTCGCCCCCTACAGGCGGAAGAGAAGCCCACACGTAAGCGATATCTCCTTCAGCTTTTTTTTTTTTAATCTCGAAAAAAATTTACAAAATGTTAGTCACAGTGATTAATGCTCACAAGGTCACCTGTTTCACTGGTGAATGCATCTTTAGCCTCGTTTCTGTGTAGCTGGTAACCCTTGCAAGTGATATTTATTGGTAAAAAAATCGGAAGAGTATAAACTGCTGTAGACTGTGACAGCAACAAGCTGGTGATGACAGCCACACTCCCTTGGGAGCCGCCTGCGACAAAGTAACTTAAAAAGACCAAGGAATTTGACCTTCTATATTCCCGGTCAGATCGCGCTGTAATTTTGCCCGCAGCTCACGCTGACATGCCAGCTGACTGGAAATGGAGCGCGGAGGGCGGAGGGGGATACGGGGTCCTCAGAGGGCGGGGGGGGGGGGGCAGACAGCAGACCCTCAAAAGGTGTGTGCACATAGTCTGCCTCAGAGTCCAGGCATACTGAGGATGGATGGATGGATACTATTCTGAAGGAAACTGCAGGTTTACAGTACCACAATACATGCATTTACACACAGTAAACAGTAAGAGTGCGAAGAATGTCAAGGGAAGTATTGCACGGAATTCCGTTCTAACGGCTCAGCAATATATAGTGCTGCACAGTGAACAAATGCATGCTGACATGACCTAAGCGGTTCTGGTGCATTCAGGAAGCCAGTCTGGTCGCCCTTCGCCCTGCCGCCCCACCAGTCCCACGGGGTGACTCGCTGTAAATTCCAACAGCCGAAGGTAAGAACGACCTTATGAACGATCTTACATAGATATTCTTAAACCCTCAATCCTAGACCTGTGAGAGCAACTAACCTCACGTCACCCACCGCAGGACAGTGGAACGAGCCCCGACGGAGGACACCGGCAAGCTGGCGCAGGGTGACAGAGCGGACGGCGATCGCGGCGGGAATCACCTGCTCGCAGATCAGGCCCCGAAGGCGCAGGAGGAGACTCGCCAACAGCTTCCTGTGTCCCAGTAACATCTGGACGAAACGGCTGGCCCACAGGCCCTGCCTGGGTCGGGGGGGTTGAGGTTTAGGAAAGGCGTGACATGAGTGGGACGGGACAGCAGCCGTGTTCAAGAACATCTCCGACATTAAACAACAAGAACTTTCTTATGACTTTTTTTTAGTTTGGGAACCAGGGGCAGATTAACTTCTCTGGGGGCCCTAGGCTGACAGGTAAGGGCCCCCCATGTGAAGCTGAAAGAGAAACGATCATGAACAGGGGATTCATGCAATAAAATCGGCCTTCCCTGGAAGGTTTTGGTAGTAAAATCTGTTAGATTTAATAAGTTCGACCATTCAATTCTTCCCAAGATAATGTGGAGCCCATTTTGTCAGGCAGGGCCCCTGACTTTTCCGGGGCCCGTGGGTAGCCTGTGCATTAATCTGCTTCGGTTGGGAACGAGATATTAAATAGGAGCACGTGGAGTGAAGCTTGTTTTGCCTGGCATGATGTTCTCCTCACCTGTCTGGGGGCTGCAGCCTTGAGGCCTCCATCAAGCTTTGGCAGAAGCCCCTCAGCATCACGTCAGCGATCCGCTGACATTGGGAAGCGGGAGACACAGAGGAGGTGAGAGACGGACGAGGCCAGAGACGTAGAGGCGGTGAAAGACGGAACGGGGCCGAGGAAACCGTCAGGGGTGTGAGGGGGATGGCCCACCTGGTGCTCCGGGTCCGGGGAAGCCGGCGAGTCCGGATTGAGGCACAGCGTCACCTGGACCGCCGTCTCGTCAGGCCGTTCGGGAATCAGGAGCGCCAAGGATTCGGAAATCCGGGCGAGCTGAGCCAACACTTCTGGGAGGAGGGGCAGCAGAGACCATCACTGGGTTAGGAGTCCACCTGGCTGTCACGCTGACGCTCGTTAACACTGTAACAATGCAGCCTTTTTGCCCAAAATTAATTTTGAAAGCAGGTGGAAAGTGTGTGGTTGACTGCTCATGGGTCTGTAAGCTGGTGAGAAGTGCTTTCACCACCCAGCCTCCAGGTGGCGCCCTGGCTCCTCCACTCTCCTCACCCTCCTCCGTCCCAGGTGTTGACAGCAGGATCCCCAGCTCCTGGAGTTCTGCCTGCAGTCTCTCCTGGGGCTTCAGATCCTTCAGCACCTCCAGGCCTGCACCTCCACCTGCAAGGATGTGGGTTCGAGTGTGGGTCTCGCATACACACAAACGCACACACGCACACACGCACATACCATGTTCCCGCCTTAGCCTCTCCCTCTCGCAGGATTGGGTGTAGGCACTGTACAGCGATGCTGGGATCTTCTCCGCCCTGCAACATGATAGCCACATCAGTCAACTGTTCATCGCCAATATGAAAAACAGGCCTCATTCCTCCATCCATCCATTTAAAGCAACTGCTTAATATAAAGACTACGGTGATGTAGTTGTTGTGTGTGTGTGTGTGTGTGTGTGTGAGGTTGAGAGGCAGATTCTCAGCACACCTCCTCAGGGACTCGATGAAGGACATCTGGGAGTCAGGGCTATCAGGAAGCTGAGGGAATGGGAAGGAGGAGAGTCTAACACCCTGCATCAGTGATACCCCAGCTGCCCCATGCCACACGCCCAGATCGGCATGGCTTACCACACGCGGCATCAGCAGGGCTGGCAGGAAGCGGATCAGGAAGTACTGCCTCCTGAAGATGCTGCAGATGGAAAGGGGGGGGGGGGAGTCAGCTCACAGGAAGCACCAAGGGGGAGGGCATCCAGAAATAGCCTGGGGGACCCATTATAGATAGAAACAGGGCATAGAACTCTTTCATTTTCTTTGCCTAGATGACGCATTTATTGATAAGGGATTTTTTTCTACCTACATACACAACTTAGGGTCCTTTACATTCAAGGGTACAGTGGCTGGCCACTGAAAACCTATAGGATACAAGTCCACCCACCTAACCACTACCTTGCAAGTTCAGGTACACCTATAGCTCAGATTATAGGTGGCGCAGGTTAGGACATTGTGCCTGTCAACAGATGGTTGCAGGTTCAAATCCCAGGGTCAGCAGAGTGATGTCACCGTTGAGTCCCTGGGCATGGCCCTTGGCCCCAAAGGCCCCAGGTACTGGTTGACTCGGCTCTCTGATCCTCACTTGTGCATCACTTTGGACAAAAGCACCTGATGTTTTATGTAAGTGTACCAATGGCTCAGGTAATATCACTTGGTAAATCCAGTTATTTTGTGGGAGCTTAATATGCAGCTCAGGAAGCACCTGACTCCCCCCCCAACCAGTGACCAAAAAGCCCCCCTCCCTCCTCTGAGAGGATCCCCCCCGGCAGCGATCAGAAAG
>JAODJW010000019.1:18986919-19062582 GCA_026777045.1 Hyperopisus bebe
GAGGTAATCAAGTAGCAGATGAGGAAGCAAAACGAGTTGCGGGCTACACAGTGGCCAGACAACTGGTCACGGCATCTCATCCACGGAGACCTGGGAGAGGCAGAGTCGGTCGGCTGAGAGCGCACGGCAGACATATGTCGCTTTTGATTTTGTTTACATAAAACCATCTACCTTGTACTGATCCAGTCCTTAATCATACTCACAAAACTTGCATTATATGTTTGCACTGTGTTTACATATTTACAGCTCCGGAAAAAATTAAGAGACCACAGCAAAATTTTCAGTTTTGCCCATTTCTCAGTTTATGGGAATACGCCAGTGTAAAATACACATTTCTGCTAACTCCAGTCTGGCTTCTCATTAATGAAGGGTTCGGGCTCCTTGCTTTGTGGGACTTCAGTTCTGCTTCCAGGAGCCTGGAACAAACTGTCCCAGCAGTGCACTTCACACCACTTAATGTTTCCCATTCCTTTTGAAGGTCACTTGAGGTCACGCTCTGATTTATGAGGCCGTGTCGGATAAGTTGACAGTCATCTTTGGCATAAGTCGCTTCCGCCCTCTACCTGCCCGGTTTCTGGTTGTTCCCAGTGTCTCCTGCTTCACCTTATGTTAGTGTACTGCTGTCTTAGAAATTTTAAGCCTGGAAGCAGCTAGCCTTGCAGTGAAGCCTTCGGCCTGCAGAATCAGAATTAAACCAGGCTTTTAAAACTCTATATTATAAAAAAATCTGCGTGGTCTTATTTTTTTTTCCAGAGCTGTATATTCTATAATTCTATTTCATATGTATTGTCTTCTTGACTAACTCTTTAATTATACATAATTTTGTGTTTATTTTGAGTTTATCTGCGGCCGGAAGGGCATGCAGGGTGTGGTTTTCACTGCATGGTGTGACTGACCCTTTACTGAGCACAGGACAATGAATGCCTGCATCTAAAATCTGATCTGTAGGTAGGTCGTTTGCGGGTTGGGGGGGCACCTTCAGGTCAGCCAGCCGGGTCTTAGCGAGAGACACATACTCATGCAGGAGAGTGCGGTGCTTCACTGGAACGTAGGGGGGGTGAAGAATGTGTACCTGTGGGGGTCGTGACCCAAAAAGATGAAGAGTGTCAAGACCACAAATGTGTGAGGAGGGTAAGAGATAGGAATGGGGATACAGGGGTATCCTGAGGAGGAAGGGGACCAAGGCAGGGAGAACGTCAGGTCACCTTCAGGTACTGCGGTGGGTCGAAGGGCACGAGGTCCGACAGAAACTTCATCAGGAACACCACAGACTTTTTACTGTTGCCGTAGCAACTGCCGGCACTCCCGAAGGACGCCTGAAAGAGCGAGACAGCTGGCAGTGACACGGCCGGGGCGGGTGGATTTTACCGGAAGCGGGAGTGTGGCGGACCTTGAACCACTCGCCATAGGAGGGGAAGACGGCGGGACCCTCCAGCGCCCCCTGGCGAGCCAGCAGGAAAGCGGTGATCATATTCTCGAGGTCGTAGCTTTCAAAGGCTACGCTCAGGAGTTGGGAGAGGAGCTCTGGAGAAGGCGGGAGGAGAGAGATGGTTTGGCTCACATACCTTGTGTGTGTGTGTGTGTGTGTGTGTGTGTGTGTGTGTGTACCTGTCAGGGTACGTAGAGCCTGTGCATCATACACCAACAGGGTGGACACAAAGGACAGCACATGCTGCCAGTTAACCTCATGGGTTTCTAGAACATTCCGCAGGTGACAAAGCAGCTCATCCACGCTGAACGGCACCGCAAGCTGAAAAAGGGACGGGAACAAGCAGGTCGGTGATGTCACTAACGGAGGTCCATCACCCCCAGCACAAGGAAGGAACAACCCCGGCCACACACCTTACGGTACAAAGCTGTGAGAGGGCGGGTGGTCTTAGCGAAGGTCCACTCACTCTGGTTGGCTATGGCATCCGACACTAAGGAAGCGAGCAGGAGGGAGTCGGGGTAAGCTGGGGCATGGGCTTCACACAAACAGCGTAAACATACTGTGTGGGTAGATGTAACTGCTTCAAACAGCAAACAGTAATGACCAAAAGGGTTCGGATTAAAAACCCCAGGGAGAGTCGCACCCAAGGACGCGATAGCAAACCCCTCATCCCAAGTGGATCATTAGGATCCTTGTTATAAATACAACTCTAAATCTATAGAGAGCATCGTGTTGGGACTTGCGAACATGGTCACTGCCACCACAGACACCCAGAAATCCATGACGCATGATGATGTCACCAGACAGCGGACCTTTGAACTGCGGCTGGCAGGTGAGGACGTGAGTGAGGCAGTGCGTGAAGAAACGACGCAGCACAGCGTCCGAGAGGGACGCCCGACACAGCGTCTGGCCCAGCACCCAAACCCTGCGGGACGGACGAGAGGAAGCGGCGCATCATCCTCCGGTCCTCTGCTGGAGATTAGGCGCTCACGCTTGATGGTCCCCCGCCCCCCCGGGGAGTCGCCCCACATTACCAGGATCCAGCCGCTTCTGTCCCAGAGTGCAGATCTCCCCCCAGGTGCAAGCTGTCCAGGACCCCTGTGGAGCACATGGTCATAGGGTGCTGGGAGAGGGCGGGGCAAAACCCACGGGAGGCGGGGCAAAACCCACAGGAGGCGGGGCAAAACCCACAGGAGGCGGGGCAAAACCCACAGGAGGCGGGGCAAAAGCCACGGGAGGTCGAGTGAGAGATACCCACATGACAGCATGTCGTCCAGTGCTGCCACGCATAGCTGGGAGATGTCGCCAGGGGGGTCCCGGAACCCGGCCTGCAGCAGGACTGACACCACACCTGCAAAATGGGAGGGGGAGGGACAGAGACGGAACGTGAGGCACGAACTCAGCAGGCCCCAAGACAGGAGGGCAGCAGTGGGGTCACCATGGAAACAAACACCCCTGTGCCAACCCTGTGCCACATTTGTTGGCATACTGTGGTGGGGGTGCAATTTTTAAAGATAATATATATAACAATTAATTGGTGCAGTTGTGGGGAGGTGGAAGGCTTTAAAACTTCCCGCATCTTTAGAAGGAATAATAATTAAAGACAAACCAGTGACCCAAGCCAGTACCAGTACAGACGTGTAGCTGGTGCTGAGGTATCCAAGCTAGTAGGATGGCTTTAATGGCCTAAACTGTAAACCTATAGTGTGTGTGTGTGTGTGTGTGTACTGCAATGGCCTGACTTCCCGTGCAGGGAGTACCCTTGCCTCATGCCCCAAGCAGGCCCCCACCCCCTCGGGAACCTCTCCAAGAATAGATGTTTTTTGTTCTCCTTTCCTTTTTAAAATTAACATAATTTCCCTGCTCACTGAGCACCGTGAATGGGAGTTACACCAAATACCCCGAATGGAGGTGGCTGCTTAATATAAACATGAGACTAAACTTGGCGGGGAAGGGTCAGAGAGCAATGGCATTGTATGCTGCCCCCTACCTGCGAGGACTTCCTTATCCTCCTCCACTCCCACGGCCGCACCTCCACACAGAGCCCTCAGCTCCGCTCCCAGCCATGCCACGCCTCCCTCCTCACTGGGGGCCCAATCAGAGACCCACGTCACTGCCTCACCCACACTCCAGGCCTGGTCAGTTAGTCGCTTGTGAATGTCACCTTCCATCTACATCCAGGCCACAGTGCCGTGAAAATGCTTCATGGGAGACTTACCTTTCCAGGATGTGCTCCAGGGTGACGACATTCCCTGAGTGGAGAAGCCAGGCCACCTCCAGCGTGGGCTGCTTCCAACACGAGACACCAACACGCACAGAGAAAATGGACCACATTCATACGTGCACATGCAGCTCTGAGGGTTGCAAAGCGCTAAAACCCTATCACCAGTAGGAGGTGCTCACCTGGCACTTCCAGAGCTCGTGGCAGAAGATATGGGGGCTGAAGGCCCTTTGGGAGAGCAGCTCCTGAATGGAGTGGACCAGCGCCGAGAGCTTGGCCTGGATGGACAAGGAACCACGACCACTTAGCTGGAGTCACAGTGAGGAGAGATGCCACACACGGCTCGCGATTTTCACCTTTATCTAGGCGGATATTTCTGCTTGAGAAGTTTAGGTGAGGGAGTGACATACCCTCCGAATGGATCTCAACAGCACCCCCGTGGCACATCCTGCTGTACGTCCCATCAGATCTACCACTCTCTCTGCTGCCACCTTGGAGGAGACCACGCCCACTGGGACTCCCAGCTCCACAGCTTGCCTCTGCAGAGCATGCACTGGGGAAGCATGCGTGAGCACGCACACGTACACAGGTCTGTAACTGTATCTTTGTGGGGACTCTCCAATCATTTCTATAGGGAAAACTAATCACAACATGATGACCTTAACCCCTACCCGGTCCTAACCGGAACCATAAGTAACCAAACAAAACATAGGACTTCTGGACTTTTTACTTTTTTGATTGCATTCACACATCTTTGTGGGGACCCGAAAAAATTTTTTTTTATTACATTGCGGGGGACATTTGTTCCCCACAAAGTAATACAGACCTAATCCAGGTGCACACACACATACACATACGCACACAACATTTTCTTCCCCAAGCAGTCCCATGTACAGTTGCTGAAGAACGTAAGTGCCAGTATTAACCTATAAGAGAGTCTTCAAGGTCAGATGGAGGTCCAGCCCCAGAAAGGGGAGGGGCTCTCGGTGCAGGATTCTCCTCACACAGGTCCGTCTGAGCCTCGGACACACTGGTGCTCCCCTAAAGTGGACAACCAGTCTCACTGAATAAACTCAGGTTTTCCCTTAACTGGGTTCAGAATTACAAAGCGAGCCATTTGGGGGCCTTCCTCCCCTCCACCTGCAGCTCCAGCCCACTCGCCTCCCTACCTCCAGAAGCAAAGCGGACAGGTTCTGGTGCCGGTCGAGTAGCTGGACCGCCGCTTCGCGCAGTTCGGCTTCGCTTTGATGTCTGGGTCTCTTCGCCTTGTGGGCCGCTGAAGATAAGAAGCAGATTAAAAGTACACGGTGTGAACGGCATACTACAGAGCAGGCCAATGAATCTACAACCCACAGTAACTTCATTAATCAAAATAAAAACTTCAACGTCAGCCAAGCTTATGTGCCATAACTCAAGGTCCAATTTTATAAACACCAATCCTCTCCTGGGTCACCTTGTGTATTAAAGAGACGTGTGGGAATACGAACCCAAATCGTGAACCACAAAAAGGAAGAAGAATTTAGTTAAACATAAAGTGGAATTTGGCGGATTAGACGGTAAAAACAACTAAAGAAAAGAACTCGTAATTGACATGCGTACTCACCAAGAAGATCCGAGAAAGACCGCCTGTGCCCGGAGACAGAGATGCCAGACGCCTCCAAAGACATTATAACGTTTTAGTTAAGTCGGATAGGTTCGACAAAAATCACCACATTTTTCATTAGATCATTAGACTTTAACTACAAAATGAAATCATTTAGCCATAAATAGGTAACTGTGCAGAAACACACACTACTAAGAAATATCAAGACAACCAAGTTGTCATCTGTATCGAAATAAGTCACTACATTATCTACAGGTCCTAAGGCGATTCATGCAGCACTTTTCCACTTCCGAGTGCATTCGCGCTCTGTATGCTGATTGGCCGACGCTCTCTTTCACTCTGACCAATTGGATTATCTGCTCCGAACACGTTTAACCCTTCAATTACTGCGGCCGAGTGGCTATAATCCGTCTTCGGTTGTTTAACTCCTACTGTCTTCAAGTTAAATTTTGAGAAGTACAAGTGTTGGGAGCGAAGAAAACATGACTTGTCTTGTTTTTCGCCCAAATACAAATACTTCATTTTCATCATCTGAAATATTTGTGCCGTAAGGTGTAAAAGTACTTTAAAATAGTTCTGGCAACGTTATATTTAAATGCCACAAGATGTTACTACAAATATTTAATTTTAAATTAAATGACAATGTTAAAAAATATAAATAGGCTTGAAAGCCATTTTTGGTTTTACAGTTGAGTGTATTAAAACGAACAGCTCCATATTAGAATAAGTTCTTGTGTCGAGCGTTGGTAAACATCTTCGATTTAGCTTTTGCCTAGATTTAACCATCATAAGAAAGCAGAGCTTTTGACCCCGCGTCTTAAAAATCACACTTTCACAATCAATGCATGCAGTTAGGCTATTTGGTATCTCTAAATAGCCCACTGTGTATAAAAGCGCGAGCCCCTGTTGTGTGCCGTAAGCTGCCTGGGATGGGCTCCAGGCCACCGCCTTCCGCGACACTGTCCGGGAACAGCGACTTGAAGATGGATGGGAAATTTTGACGACAGAATGAGGGAGACGTGTGTGACAATGAGTCAGACAGCTCCGGTTTTAGGTACAGATCAGGTGGATGCAGGTCCGGGAAGAATGGCGCTACTCGCCGCTGGAAAACTTACGTAACCGTCTTATTTCGTTTAAGCAGCATGAATGCTGTTCAGATGAACTGCAAAATAGGCAATGTTTACTGCTTATGCTCCAGGTTCAGGTAAATTAATGCTCAACCTACAATCTCGGTAATATAAATACACATGCACATAAATAGGCTTCCATATATGTGGATGCTTATTTTCAAACCAGGCACACTTTTATCTGAAAAAATGTGGGTCTGAGGCTATACTTGCGTTTTCCTATAATATGCCACCGAGAAAAAAGCAACAGTGCTGACGGGATGGATCTAGGTACCAGAAAAAAAACCCTAATTATAAAATACGTGCTATTTTGGAGTAGGAACACCACCCCCATCGAAACGTCTGACGGCAACCTTTGCGCTTATTGGCAGCACCTGAACAACGCAATTAGCTTCCTGACAGGGCAATGTCAAACACGTCGATGTACATCTAATACTTTGCTTCCCCCAGCGGGTGAAGTGTCAGTAAGGTGTTGCAGTAAGTAATCAATCTGCTTAAGGTAAACACCACCAGCAGGTCCATTAAAACAATGTGAAACATAATTACGATGGTGATGACTGTACGTGATCACCACTTGTTTAGGGAAATCGATATGGGTGCTGACTGCTCTTTTTGCACCGAGCGTTATGCTGCGTCTGCATTCCAGTCGCTCCGTGTTTGCTCTTGTCCAAGGAGTATAAGTCACAAGCAATAAAATTTATAACGAGACACAGGGTAGAGAAACAGACACAAACAGTGGTGGGTGCCTAAATCCATCAGATTAGACCTTTTATTAAGCCCTTGAAAGGACTAGGGCAGACATCAAATCACACATAGCAGTCAAACACAGGGAGGTGAGACACCAGACAGTAAGGTATACACACAGTGGGTGATTTATACAATGGGTAAAGACATGCGATGATTGGATAGTGTTCACGCATGACACAGGCAAGGGCACACACAACAATCGAGAACAAAAGAAGCATTCACAATAGTACAAACAAGGGGCTATTCACATTTTCCCAGCATGCTCCAGTGCTATACTACCCCCTCCCAGTGGCCGACCATCCTGGTGACCACCACAGCCGATCCTCTGACACATTCATTAAGAAATTGCAAAGGATTGGTGGCAGCCACTGGTGCGTCCTCTTCAGTGACAGCTTATGCACAGAGCAGTTAGGGACTGCTGGTGGGGCGGGGCTGCAGGTGAACGCGGTGCGGCTCACCCTGGCCCCCAGCCCTTCTTCCTGCGTGGCTTGGAGGGGACCTGTTGCTGACTGCCAGGCCGGTTCTCTCGTGGGGCCTCCATCACGTCGGAATGGGTGGCCTCACACAGCCGCTCCAGGTCCCACTGGTAGTGGCTGTGTTGTTCCTCCAGTTCACAGTGCTCCCTTGCCAGTTGGGCCTCCAGAGCACAGTACGCCCCCTCAGGCTTGACCAGTGCAGCCTTTACAGGCTCGGCTCCTGTTCCCAGTGGTCATGCTCACACTCATACTGGGACAGCTGCTTACACAGTTTTTCCAAAGAGCACCATCCCTTGTCCACGTGCTGCTCGCTCTGTGCCTGCTGCTCATCTAGCTTGCAATGCTTCTGGACCAGCAAGGCCTCCATGGTACTATACGCCTCCTTATGAGCATGCAGTGCCGCCTCTGGCGGATGTGCCCGCAATTGGGATTGTGCGGTGGTTCCTTACCACTGGTGTGCTGAGAGCCCTTGCTGGACTGTGACCAGTCAGGGTCCCGGGGAGCTCTCGCTCTCCCTCGTCGCCGACGGGGTCCAGTGGCCTGGTACGGGTGGCTCGAGGGGACACTGTACAGGTCTAGGGTGCTGTGGCAGGACGGGGTCCAGTGAACTTGAAGGTGTGGCTTGAGAGCACACTGCATAGGTCTGGGGTTCTCAGAAGGATGGGGTTGCCCTTCCTTCACTGCATCACCCCCTGCTTGTCTCCTGGGGACTTCGGTATGGGCATTGGGGCAGAACCGTGCCCTCATGGCCCCCTGTCCCCAGAGCACCAACAGACGAGTCTCCCATCTCAGCGGCCGAGGTCTTGGTTGGCCTCAACACAAATTGCCCATTCCATAACCACCTGCAGGTCTGTCAGGCTGCAAGACCAATGTTCAGAAGGACCCGCTCCAATAGTTCCAGTGCAGCCACTTCTAGCACCAGGGTAATGTCTGGTAGACCAAAAGCATCATGGTGGTAGCGTGAAACAAAGAGGCTGACTTTAAGGGGAAATAATATTGTTTTATTAAACCCTCAAAAGGACGAGCACAGGGATTAAAGAACCACCAGACCACACACAACAGCCAAACACAGGGAGAGCAGACGGACTGTAAGGCACACACAGGGTAGGTAATTCATATAATGGCTAAAAGACACGTGAGGATCAGACAGGGTTCACGCATGACACAGGCAAAAGCACACACACCACAATCGGGAACAAAACAAGTATTAACAAAAATATGAACAAGGGGCTATTTACATTCTCCCAGTATGCTCTGGCCCCACAATATTTTCTACAATATGTGCATGTGTGTCAGAGACACTGAGCAGTTGTGAATTTGCATGTGAGAGAGTTATACTGGGTCAGAGTGTCGCAGAAAAGTTCATGGGAGTCATTAAGCTGCAATTGGATGAAAGGAGGGTCAAGGACCGGGTGCCGGGTGAAGAGAAAACGGGAGAGCTGAGGACGTCCTGCAGCAGGCGGAGGGGAAGCTGCCTGGCCCTGCAGGGAGAGCGGTACCCAGAGCAAGGGGAAGCCAAACAAACCTCATTAAAACTTGATTCTTGTAAATTTTTTAATGATTCTCCTTATCGTGCCAGTGGCCCCTGGGCAGGGTTGGCGAGGCGCTGCAGCTGCATCCGCCCACAGCCTGGCACGATCCTGGAGCCGCTGCCTTCCCCTAGATGAGTTACCCCCACGGCCAGACGGCCCCGCTTGCCCGGAAGGACTGCTGCATGGGTGAGGCAAGACCTCGGCCTCCGTTACCGTCTCTGCCTTTGCGATTTATTAGGCAGTAACGAAGGCTAAAGGAGCAAATGCAGACGTGTTAGTAACATGGGGTTGCTGTATAAGAGAGGGGCAAGTGCATGCAGAAAGAGAGACCCCATCACTGCGCAATAACTGCAATAAAAATGATAATAATACACATTAGAATAATAATAATACACACTGGGAAGGGTAAAGGTCCCCTGCAGTCAGATTAAAATCACCAGCCAAATCCACAGTGTGCAGTTCCCATGTGGAAATGTACTGCATGTTCGCTGAGGTAGATGCTATATAATTATATAGAGACATTTTCTTTCTCCAGGAGATTTCCCTAATTACCATTAAACTGAATTGACTGGTGTACAGGCTTGCCTGCCCACGGGGGCCACGCTACACGCCGATGCGTTCCTTCCCTTGTTAATTGCTGGAAACATTATCTAAAATGCCAAAGTGCAAATCTGAATTTTGCAGCGAAGATTATTATTTTTTTTGATTGAAAATCCCATAGAGGAACGCAAGAGGAATTGTCTGCCACGAGAAAAACATTGGGCTGTCACTGTCGACAAACCTGAGTGTACAGAAACTGTGACGAACCAGCAGAATAGGTAATCTGCTGTAAAAGGAGAAGACCGGGAAACTACCTTACTGTATAATACTGTGAAAAGCAATAGATACCCTCTCGCTGCTCGCACACGCTGGACAGTATAATCTAAGGTGGCCGATTGTATGGTTTTGAAATCGCGTGAGATTCAGCATTGAAAGGTCATAATCAATTCCGGTGGCTGATATGAATGGAATTGGAGACTCACAAGCTTTCCAGCATTATCATAAAAAGAGAATAAATTGCTGTCTCGGATTTCCCGCTGTGATATCGCTTCATCCCCAAGCCTGGCTCACACACAGACCGCTCTGCACATTATCCTTAATGATGAATGCATGCATCAGGCCTGCGAATCGATTCCTCCGACTCATTAGGGAGGTACACAATCGGCCCCGCCGACAGCCGCTCTGGATCGGCGCGCGGCCTGAGCACAACGCAGGCATGACGCCAGAGGCTGAGGTGACATACCTGTGACTTTAGTGAGCAACGCTAATAATGAACCGAACAGGAGAGCCCTGCTCTGCTGGGAAGGTGGAGCTATGACTACCTATTTAGAGTCTGCTTCCTCCTAAAGCTCTCCCTACACTCTCCAACACACCTGGCCTGGTAGCAAAAACACCAACTACCAGGGTCATTTAACTATTTATAATATTTAGTTTTTCTATTAGGAAAAAGGGCAAAAATATTAATTTACCGCAACAAGAGCAGCGTGTAGTTGTGAAGTGATCCTGGGCTATTTGACCTCGATCAGTTATATTAAAAATAAATGGCCTGAACTCATTCCTGCGATTACAGGGATACATGGACACAGGCAGACGACACACAGACACCATCTTACACTGTCTCAGAGAACTTTCCACATCTCTGTCTCCCTCTCTCTCAGAGCCTTCTCTAATCCATCTGTACCTACACAAACCTGGAATCTCAAGTTGGAAAATCTCTAATCCCCTTTCTTCCCCGATAAAAGTGGCTCTATCATATGGACCAGATGGGACTTGGTACCGCTTGGGCTATAATCCAGTTACAAAAGCAAGCTGGCCAGCCTCCTCATGGCCGCACTGCAGATTCTGTGGGCAATACCGACCCATCACTGGGCTGTAAGTAATAGCGCAAGACTTTGTTTACCATGCACCTCTCACCCATATTACCCCGTTAAAGATTAATTACAGGTAACGTAACGACGGCATCCTTGCGGTCATGTTGGGGGGCACATCTGGTGTCAAAACAAAACACTGACCAAAATAGATGAGTCAATTCCTCATGGAAATAGCCTTGTCAGTTGCAGAAAGAATTAACACTAAATTGTGGAATTAATTTGCTAACTAGCTTGCTTGTACTGCCTAGGGACTCACGGTTTTGCAAGGCATCCTGGGAAAAACAAAGCACATGTGTCAGATAGCTGGCATCCCTTATGGGCGTGGGGGTGTCACATTGCTCTGCTCGTCTCAGCGCCGCCCCTCAGGGTCCGCAAACCTAAGCACCCGAGACGTTCTCCCCCATTGTTAAAGGGTCGAAAACAGACCAAAGCAGAGAACTGAGATGGCTTTGTGTTCAGCCTATCCAGCCTCACTGGAATAACTTAAGTTTCCTACACCAACAAAAGGACAAACACCTCAGCCAGCCAAAAAAACTGGTTTTTCCCCAATTGTACGTGACTACTGCGGCAATGAACACACCACTTTAGAGTCAAAGATGCTTAAAGACACACCTTCAAAACTAGAAGCAGCACAAGGGTGAATTCCACACTGTCCACTCACTGGCTCTCTTGCTTCCTTGTATATCTCCTGACAGACTAGGTCACCATTTAAATATTTATTAAAAGCACTTTGTTTGCTCAGCCCCAGCACCTTTATTCCCATTATGCTCTGCTTTAATCATTAAGTACAGGGCAACTCAATGATACTTAAATCATTTCAATCAAAAACACACAGACACGGCCTCACAAAACACAAGGCTTTACCCGTTGCAAAGACAGTACAACCTCTGTAAACATGATACAAATCTTCTCATTTAGAAAAGAAAAAAAAAAGTCCTGTAGAAAAATATCTTTGTTTGATAGGCATCTCTTCGGGTGTGGAATTACAGTAGATCCATTTAATATAAAAAAAAATAATAATTATTATAAAGAACACTGGATAAAGAGGGGAAAGGCCTTTGGTTTTGAGGCAAAAAAATGCCCCCCCTTTCCCCCTCCCCCTCCCCCAGTTTCCTTCAACACATCGTCCACAGTGTCATTTTTGTGTGCCTCTGGCACAGTCCGTGATTGCACGCGGATCCGAGGCAGGGCAAACACAGACAATCAGGCATCAGGGAATCAGACGTCAGAGGTGGGGGGGGGCCGGAGCCAGCGGTAGGCCATGTGTCCCAGGACAAGGAGCAACATCTCCGAGGTGCTGCTAAGGGCCACGATGAAGGGCGCCTGCGAGGCGAAGTCGGCCTCGGCGCGCCGGAATGACAGCTGCATGACCGCCAGCGCGAGCAGGCTGTTCTGTACCCCCACCTCGATGCTCACCGTCTTGCGGTGGGGGGCTGGCAGACGGGCGGCGGTGGCAGCGCTGTAGCCCAGCAGCAGGCCGAAAATCGGCACCGTCACGCCCACCGCCACGATGGGCAGCCCCACGTTGGCCAGGATGGACGCCCCCATCTGGTAGGCCATGAAAATGCCACCCACGATGAGGACGAAACTGAAGGGCCGGATGAGTGCCAGCAGTGCCCGCGTCAGGCCGGGCAGACGCAGCTTCACCAGCATGCCCAGCGAGATGGGGATAGCGATGAAGAGCAGCGTGCCCAGGATCTTGATGAAAGGCACGTGCAGCGTGGCATGGACTCCCAGCAGCCGGCCATACAGGGCCGAGGACAGGGGCATCATCGCCGCGGCGACCACCGTGGAGACCAGCGTCATAGAGATGGCCAGAGTGACATCCCCTCCCAGTAAGAGGCTGTACAGGTAGCCCCCCCCGCCCCCTGGTGCGGAGCAAGTGATGACAAGGCCCAGGGAGAGAGCGCTGGAGAGGGACGCCAGGTTGGACAGGGAATAAGCGTACAGCGGCATGATCAGGAACTGGCCCACCATGCCCAACAGCAAGGGCACCGGCCGTCGGATGAGGCAGCTGAGGACCTCCACCTCCACCTTACATCCAAAGGCACACTTGTTGATAAAGATGAGCGGCAAGAGAGCAAACAGGACCGGGTTCTCCGAGAAGTGGGACAGCCCACCGGACTGGGAGAGCGGAGTCCCGGAGTCCTCGCCGCCGGCCGACACTCTGATGGAGTAGTCTGAGCGCTCCTCCACTAAAACCGGCTCGGAGCTCTGGTCCACTTCCAGAAGCTGTATACGCAGAGGAGCCGTACCCGCCAACCCGGACCTTATCCTGATAACGTAACTCCGGACCGGCCCCGCACTGCCGCTGTCACTCACGTTCAGTATGGAGAGAACATCGGGCTCCAGAGAGCGAACCGTCACCATCTGCTTCACGCTCCGGCCGCCCGGTGTCCCCGGTGCGCCGCTGTACCGGCAGGAAATCACGATCACGCCTTTGGTGTTTTCCGGAAACTCGAATTCCTGCGAAGTGCCGTCGCCGATCTTGATGTATCTACTGCCGCCGTCGGTCGTCACGTTGTCGCCGGCGTTCTCGGCGCCCGGCGCGGTCCTGTCTCGCGCTGGGGTCTGCCGCTCCACGCCTCCGGTTGCCAAGAGAAAACAGCAGAATGCTAATAATGTCCTCATGCTTGTGACGGGCATGGGACGGAGTGGCGCCGCAAAGACACGCTTCTCTCCGCCGATGTGCACCCGAACCCGCCTGTTTCGATCTCACTTTCAGCGCGCGCAGCTCGGACTTAACAGCCCCCCCGGTGTAATCACAACGATATTGGCCGCGCCCGGTGGAGTCCGCCTGGTATCCATTTAGCTAAACCTTTCTCCTCTCTCCACCGGAATTCAGACGTCACCCCGCCCCATACGACATAGGTGTTTCGATTTCTAAGCGGGGGGGTGGGGGAGAGCTTCACATTCAAATCGATTTGACCTGGTTCCTCTTTTTCTCTTCCGGGCAGACGACACGCACCTACCATCTATTAGCGCCCGTTTGATGTTCTCGGCTTCGCCTTTAGTTGTATCTGCTTGCCCCCCCATTCACTCGCTGCTGAGCTCCCTTTTAATCCAATCAGAGCGGCCCCGGGCATTAACCCCTTCCCGTCCCCCGAGTCCGGGCACCATACGACGTCATCTCGGGGAGAATGACATGGCGAAAAGACGCGCAAACATATAAGAAAAACAAGTCCGGGGGTGCCGCCGACAAAATCTATTATTAATTCTGTCGCCCGCCATTACTTCCCAGCAGAAAAGCTACTGCTGCCGCAAGCGGGGATTAAAATCGCCACGCAGGTTCAAAAAACAAGTGTTACACTTGTTCTGATTAACGATTCTAGTCCAGTCGCATAGATTTGGATTCATATTTAAAATTAGATTTTTATTTTGGGACCACCTGGCTGTTACGCAAAATAAACTGGGTCAGACGGACTTGGAACGGCTCTCCCGGTGTCAGGGTGCGGGCTGTTTGCTTGCTTCCAGCTGAACTTTACTCGCTTTGCATCTTATCCGTTTTGATAGTGTCGTACGACCCACTGCAAACATAGAACTGTTATCCGGCATTACTCTGCCGAAATTACGGCGAGTCTAATTATAATGACTCATTCTCTTCGTCAGTAATGCGGAAGACAAGAAAGTCCCTCCTAACTAATACAGAGGTTATCAGTTTTACTAATATAATCACCCCCGTATCTGTAGGCTATATTTCAGGCCAAATCGTATATCTAAATATTCCAGCTTTTACCATAAATTAGTGACTTGGTATGGTAACAGAGGCACTGAGCCGCAGTGATGATGCCCCTCAATAATAACCACTTTCCGCTGTCACTGATGAATAATTAATCTCTGCGAGAGAGCCAGCAAATGCTTGGAGACAAATGAACCAGTGCTCTGAAGACACACCGCAGGGCGGGTGAAAGTGAAAAATGAATATGCTTATTTATTTGATAAGACGCGAAGAAAAGGGACGGCACCTATAATGAAACATGTTTATTTCCCCCGAGTCCCTCTCCCCTAATTCTGTAGCACATAGCTCGATCGATTCCGGTATGTTAGCCATTTCAAAGAGAATGAAAGCAAATGATCTGAAGTAGAAAAATAGTTAATAAAAAAAGTAACCCGTGCGTTCAAAGAATGTGGTTCCTTAGTTACCGCGGGTGAAATTCCTTGCCTTGCATGTACCGGCATGCTGAAAATCGCGACTGGCAGGGGGTTTTTGAAAAGAGAAAAGTCTCATTAAAATAAAAAATGAACAGTATGCCACCTCGGATGGGTTTCACTGACTGCAATCTGTCCAGTATACGGTAGTCGATTTAGCGGTACGGCACAAACGGTTGCTTTAAAAACAACAATGCTTATGACTGTATGGTAGTGTTGCTTCAGTAAAATATGCCATACGGACACGTACACATCAGAGAAATGTTCGTATGAAATGCATATGAAAATTATAAGCAAACATTTAAAAGGCCAGTATTAATCGAAATCATACATAATGTCTTCATTAAGAGTGGTTAATTTAATTATTCTCTTGCGAATCACATTTAACATTTGAGCAAAACCATATAGCAGGAATGGAGCCATTTTACACCAGTTATCTCCCTTGGTTTTATTTTTTAAATCTTGATGAACTAACAATTCATAACACAACAAAGTTGATTGTTACTTAATTTTTTTTTTCAATAAGTAATTGAAATGATTATTTCATGTTGTTTGAATACACTTCATTGATAAAGACCACATCTGAAATCAGGGTCAGGGAAACAGATATGTTGACCGGGGCTTGGACTGAAGGAGACCCAGAGCGCGATTTTGTCCAGGGGCCCAGAATTCCTTGCTGCACCCCTGTCCAAATCACAAAATGATGGGTGTACAGCTATTTAAAAAGAAAACGACCATGCTCCTAGTGCTGACATGGAATCCCCCCCTAATGTGCATATCTAAAGATGAAAGTTAAGTGCAACTTTCAAGATGAAGGTTAAGCAAGTCGTCACATTTATTATCGACACGTCCATCCATTACAATGTCTGTCAAAATTTATTTAGAAACCATTTCAGCAAATATTTGTGACAGTACCTTTCTCATTTAGACAACTATTTTCCCCAGCAGACCCTCTTGGGCAAAGCCACCAACAAGCGGTTAAAAGCTCAAAAGCCCATTAGTGATTAGCTCTGCCACCTATGGGACTCGAACCCACAGCCTTCTGGCATGGGTCCCCAACCCACTTAGTGTGATCTAAAACAGGGGTTTGTAACTTTGGGGGTCCATGAATAGATTTCAGAGGGTCTATGAACTTGGATGGGGAAAAATATACATCATTGCTTTCATTAACCTCAGGAATTTAGCCAGTAGTATTTGCAGTTACCCATTACATTGTCACCAATAAAAATCAAAGATGTTTCCATCTCATGTTACAGTTGATAGATACCTGGGAATATCATTTACGCTCATCACTACTACTGCTTTATATTTTGTATTTCCTTTCGGTCTCATTTTTAACCCTACGCATTTAATGTTATGCATTTAAAAACATTATTCTGAGAATATGTTCACAAGGGTTCACCAGATGGCCAAGGACACCCATGGGACAACCAAGGTTAAAAACCTCTGATCTTGCAAGTTGATGGCAAGTCAGTTCCGTTTCTCTCACAAGGGGACTATATTATCTGAATATGAACATATAATACAAAAAAAACCCCACCAACCTAAATGTGAGTATTGATATAAATAACCAGCACACACAAAGTAAAGCAATTCCCAAAGAAGTCAATTATTCAGATTCATTCCTGTGGTAACCAAGGATAGACAGTCTGCCTGTTCCTAATGATAGGCCTTTATGATTATTTATTAATTACTTCACTCAGGCACTGAAGTAAAGTGCCTAGTCAAGCACCTGAAATCTCAGTAAGGCATTAATAATCAACAAGCAGAAATCAAAAAGGCATGAAGAGCGAACCAAGAGAATTAAACTAGAGCCAAAAAAAACACAGCATCGATTAACATAAGAACACAGCATTGACACTAGCCATTACTGAACATGACCTCAGTCTGATGTTGATGATTCCCATCGACATATCGTGATGTGTGTGATGTTGGGGACGAGGAGAGACACGCAAAGCCTTAGTGTTCCTTCACCACAGATAATATGTGCGTGTCAGCCCCAGTCAAGATGAACGCATCTCAGCTGAATGAGGTCATTCGTGAGTGACCTCCACCCAGAATTCCTGTTCTGGTTTACCTGTCACCGTCACCCTGCTCTGACAGCCAGCTGATATGTGTCTTTTGCATTAACTTCATAAATATAAAATACAGCTTTGAAATACAGGTGAAGCACATGAACAGTATTTCTGAGATCATATATATATTATTAGGAGAGTAGATTATTTTAAGCATCTCTGTTTGGATTTTTTACCCCCTATGGGCTGCAGAAACAGGATAATTTTACTGCTTGCCAAAAATCTCTTCAATGGAGGAAAAGGGGCATAAGAAGGATAGAATGTGAGGGGAGGAAGTGCAAATGAAATTGTGAGAAAGAAAACAAACAGATGGGGAGGAGAGAGAGAAAAACAAGAATTCAGTGAGAGAGAGGAGGGGCAAGATCGTGTGTGGTAATTTCAGCAGCACTCAGACTGACACGTATATAAATAGACCCAAGGACGGGATCGACTGAAGAGCACTCGCAGCACAAACAGGTTGAAGGGAATAGTCCATTTCAGAGCCACTCTTCCGCTGCTCGTCAGCCTGCTTATGAGGTGACACGCTCAATTCCGCAACGCAGCCAACCTGAAAAAGTCAAGACAAACATAAAGGTGTTTTCCATTATGATGTCTGTGTGTTTACACGGGGGAGTGAGTAATGACCCTTTATTTGTAGCGCTGTGTGTGTGCGTCTGACCAGGTGACTGTATGACGTGAGCTGAATATATAAATGTAGCAGTGTGTTTAAGCGTGGCTGTGCGCAGGTCCCCACATGCGCGTGTAGTGGTGTGCAGGTGTGTTTACCTGCGGGACAGCAGGTCTTCCTTCTCCTGGGAGCGTGCGGAGCCCTCCCCCAGCGAGGAAGCCCCGGCGGGTAACTGATTCAGCTGATCCATCACCTCCAGGCCGCTCTCTTCAGCTATCTGCACGATGAGGTCATCCACCTGCTCCTGGGGAGTAGTCAGGGTGGTGGCTGAGCTCATGGAGTCCTCCATCACCTGACGCAGAAAGAAAAGCTGCCAGTCAGTCCTTCATTCGTCTTTGCAGTAGGGAAAAGAGACGCGGAGGGAAGCAGGAGGAACAGAGAAACTCCATTACAACAAAAAGCACACAATGAATCCACATAATGAATCAAACATCTCAAATATAATGTCAATGATCACTCTTTCACTTACAGAGGTGTGAACATCCAGGTTTTGCACTTGTGATTCAAACTTGTCCATCACAGCAGACACTTTTTGCAGGTCCATAGAGCCAAGTGCTTTGTCCAGTGCTTTGGTCACCTGAGCCATGTTCTTTGTCACCTAAGAGACATGCACAAGTTCCATAAGAATGCACACACAGTTGACATGTTCCGTCTCCCGGGATTCAATAAGCTAGAATTTGCCACGCACTGAGCACTACACTGAATCCACGGGAATGAAGTGATTTCATCGGTCCTCTGTGCCTGTCCAGCACTAGTTGTTTGAACACGGTTCGTCTCGCGTCTTGTTTGTTCGCACAACATTTTTTTCCTTGTCAGTACTGCCTGAACAGTAAGCATAAGAATTATTTACATTGTATTAGGCACTACAAGTAATCTAGAGATAAACTATATAGGAAGATGCGTGTAAGTTATATGCAAATATGATGTCATTTTATATAAGGGACTTGAGCATCCGCAGATTTTTGTATTCGTGGGGGGTCCTGGAACCAATTCCCTGTGGGTACTGAGGGCTGACTGTAGTGAAGTCACCCTGCACAGACTGGATCTAAAGTTTTTTTTCATCAGTAAACCCATAAATAACATGCCATATTGGTTTACTGTCAATAAAAATGCCACGTAGCATTACAAAGCATGTTTATAAACATCATCTGATTCTTATGTCTGTAACATAACCTCTACAGGTCCTAAACTCTACTGATATGCCTAATGCATGGATTTATTCTATTTGACAAGTTTCATTACAGTAAAGAAACTTAAGAAAAATTTAAGCATTCAAATAAAAATATCCTTTTACAAAAGGGCTTGACATTTTACAATTAGGTTTCTTATAACTGACACTGTTTGACTTTTTATGTATAAAAGTACTGCAAAGTATAGCTATAGATGAACATAGTTTACCTAGCTCCATAAGGAAGATATAAACTGTTCTTATCAGATAAAGTAATAAATAATAATAATAATAATTAAGAACAGGTAAAGTGCAAGCATGTAGCTTGGTTTTTGATGATTAGAATGTGTGACACAAATTATAATTTGTATTTGTATTGTATTTATAATTTATAATAAACGGATTTTACTGAATCTCCCCTTGTCTGAAATTCACATTATCCTAATGCAGCTCGCCCTTGGCCAAAGTGACACAGGGCCGTGGGAGAGAGACACCACGGATGAGACAGGCAGAGACACACCCCTTTCATGGTGACTGCAGTCTGGACCTTGGAGGCCACAGCGTCAACACGAGATGCCATGCGCAGCCAGTTCAAGCCCTCGTTCTTCTTGCGAATGGCATTCTCTGCATATACCCTGGCACACTCCACGTTCTTCTGTTGTAGAGCCTGAAGGGGGAGAGTTAATATCTACGATTACTGTCTGCATGACTTAAACATTCCACACACAATTACATCAGCATATAGACAACCTTTCCATCCTACTCTGAGAATTCCTGACGAAAAAAAACAGAAAGCGACTCTGCAGTTGATGATTTGCTACCACCTACTGGTGAGTAACATGTATTGCGCCCATAGACCCCACCTTTAAAACAACATCCTCGCCTTCCAATATTCCAATGCCGAGACAGAAAAGGTGTGGTCCTCAATTGTCTGCCTGGGACATAAGGCTTGTTTCTTTGACAACTACAGTCCGCACAATGGACACTGGAGCACACTTACATTAAAGATAAATGGGCAAGAGTGTTCTGCATTCTCTGCTCATGACTGGTTACTCCTGAGAAAATAAGGCAAATAACCCGCACCTTCTTGACTTTAGCCTGCTCTGTCTTGGAGTCTTTCTCTGCCTTCTTGGCCAGCTTCTCCAACTGTTTTGCTGAGAACTGAGTGAAAATACCATAGGAGAGGGAGGAAAAATGCGTGGAAAATAAGAGATTAAGAAGTGGAAATAAGGGCAGTTTACATACCTTGCTACTGTATGCACAAGAGTTTCCCACTGGGATCAATACAGTTAATCTTATTTTATCAACAGAGAAGAAATGAGATGAAGAAATGAATAGGGGAGAGACACAGGCGCAATGCACGTGGGTATTGAAAGATATGCAATATGGAAGATCAAAGCAAGATTATGACTAGAATGACAATTAATTAAGAGTACCTATTTCAAATAAGAATTTTAACGTAAAACGCAAAAGGAATATACTTAGGAAAAACAGAGAATACTACTTACTTTCAGCTGAAACAGCGTATCTATGGTAAGTAGAACAGTCAATGAGAATGGGCCGATAAAAAGAGTAATAGTAAAGATTCTCAAATTAGTGTATTCACTTTTAATTAAAATGACTCGTCTTGTAAGGAACATCATCAATGTACCACGTACTTCAGCACTAGGCAAAACATTTCTTATACGGGAAGAATTCGCAGTAGTACCGAATACCGATTAAGTATAATGTTTTGTTTACTTTGCTGTAGTCCGCCATAGCGTGACAAGTCCAAAGTGTCATATTAATTTCACACCTAAACTCCAACACTCGAATTTATTTTAAGAGATCACAATGATGTTTCACTCTGCTAATTTGTTTCAATATGCTGAATTATCTGCCCCGTTTCACTCTTATCGACAAGGCTACATTTACAACGTATGGGCGACAGACAGAGAACAAACAGCAGAACATAGGAACAGTACAGACTACGCTTACCATCCATCTTCGTATATAAATCGAGGATTGTACTTCGTACTATTAGAGGAAAGTCGTGTTGGTGAAAGAGCAAGTTTTCTTTCTTATTTCCTGGTAAATAGATTGTTATATTTCCCTTCTTCCTGTCTCGAGCGTAAGGGAAAGTGACGTATGATGTATACTTCCGGTAACGGCTGACACCATTACTATGCGTCACATGCGTCTCATTGTTGATTGGGAGTGTTGATGTGTCTGTGATTTCATACATTAAAATATGGTTATTTAAGTTTAAATGCAGGAATGTATTCATTTTCAATTTTTCTTTCACTCAACTGAAAATATGTGTCCTTAAAACATTTGTATCCTATATCAAATATTTAATATCAAAGTATTTAATAATTTCTTCAAATAATTATTCCAATGGTTGATTAGCTTTTTCTCAAACTAAAAGCTATATAGTTTCTTGAGGTGGTCTTCATTCCGTCAACATGCCGAATGCAGTTGAAGTGGAAACAGGAACTTTTTTTTCCAAAAAGAAATATGTGAAACTTTTTTGAGCAAGTAGAATATACGAAACCTAGTAGAGGAAACATGCATAATACAAATGTGAAAGACTTCCAGGAACTTAAACTAAAAAGAAGGATGGGGTGAAACTCGGTGAGCGAGTTTAATGCCCTAAAGATTGTAACGTGTGAAACAGAATGTTTAATTTTTATTGTACCGTAATACTATATTATGTAATGTAACTTTACATCAAGATTAAAAAAAATGTTACCCGATATTCACGTGGGTATATATGTGTGTGTGTGTGTGTGTATATATATATATATATATATATATAGACACACACACACACACACACATATAAATATATATATACGTGTGTGAGCGGAGGACTGTGAGAGGAGCTACTGGAGACACTAACTCCTCCAGGTCAATGACCGCCTGCAGGCTGTGCGACTTAAGGGTTTTGCCTGCGTGTGTCACCAGAGCCCGTTTCTCATGGGGTTTGTCACGAGCAAGCACGCGCACGAAGCGGGTAAGCAAATTGCACGCGAGCTGGGACGTTTTCTTCGCGCGCTATGCTTTATTCGCATATTCGAAAACAGATGGCATCAAACAACACGGGTATTAAACAGGACGAGCTAACGGTGACGTGCAGACCGGTTAAATAGGCCTAATAGGTCGCCGTGTTCGTCTGCTAACTTAGTTACACACGTCGGACAGTCGGGATCGAGTCATAGCTGTAAACCCAGCAAGAATGTAAGATATGTAATAGGTTAGAACAACAAAAATCACGCCGTGAATTCCCTGGAAATGAAGGTATAATGCGATATACGGTTAATCCCATTAGGAAGGTACAGTCAGTGTACTGTTCGTACTAATTTTTTTAACAATAGAGTAAAATCCGGCTGATATATATAGTTACATTAAACTTCTAGACGGTGTACTCTTAAAGTACTACATTACCACGCGGTCTCTGCTAGAGTATATAAGAAAAATGCGTTGAGTCTGCGCATACATATATGTTGCATATGGATCTTTAACCCTGTGTGGAAAATACTCATTATGCCACATTTGTGTTACTTAGTGGTCGCCTCAACACCAGTATGTGAAGCTTCGACCAGCGGTACTGCTCCCTGTCCAATAAGCCAGGGTACCCGGACACTCCCCAGCATTATCGTCACGGCGCCATCCCGGGAGGACCTTCTGACGCCGAACCCCGTTAAGACGATAGAGGGCGCCGCCAAGGAGCGCAGACCGGGTGTCCCCATCTGCGTCAGCCGTCAGCCCTCCACTAAAAGCTGACATGCAATTATTTACATTTACATTTACAGCATTTGGCAGACGCCCTTAGCCAGAGCGACTTACATAAGTGCTTATTATCGAAGTACAGTATCTCCTGACGAAATGCCATTGTGAAATAATTGTGTAATCTGTAATGTATATCAATTTTTCAATTATCAATATACCAGTAGTAGTATGAATGGATGGACAGATGGATAGACAGTGACATTCAGTGCGCTCAACTAGCCAAAGACCATTGCACAGGAATTTGGTCCTGGTGTATTTTGTGCACCATGTGTTCAGCAAATTGGCAGAGTTCTCAATAGGAATACACCCAGATTTGACCCTGCATCTAAAGCAGTAGTAGACATCCATTTACATGATTAAAGACCACTGCCTTCATGTACAGACGTTTTAATTCTTCTTAGGCACATCAACTTACTGTGAAAATTTCAAAGCGAGGCCTTTGCACTTAAGAATGCATTCAGAAAAAAAGTCTGAGTTTTGGAGCTTGTTTCCTGGCTGCAGGAGATGGACTGCTGTGACTTTGGGAAATTAGTGGTGGTTTTAAGGGATAATCTCAGGGACAGCTGGGGAGAAAGCATCAGTCCCATATAGTCAATTGCTGAAAATATCTGCTTGAGCTGTTATTCTTGGTTTGCACCCCAAAAGAAGCCGTTTTGCGGTGTGATGTTTTTGATTTGACCAAATATCATCACCATGGTAACCCAGACCAGGAAAAAGGGAAGGATGGATGCATGTCATTTATGAACGCAGTTTGTAACTTACGGCGATGCTGCTGAAGTCCATGAACAGTCCACGCCCTGCATGTCATTATTGTGATGAGACACTCAAGCCCATCATACCCAGCAGGGAAGCAGACGCATTCCAGCGACACGTCCACCCCCCCCCCCCCCTCGCCATGACCTGCACGGCAGCCAAACCGCATTAATGCAGCAAGACCTAATGCAAAGTGTTTTAGGGCCATCCGACTGGGGCTGCTGCTCCAGAGCTGCAGAACCCCACAGCTTTCACGTACTTGAAACAAAGTGTCTGACTTCCATCACCACTTCTACGTCTGTAGTGCAACATGGAAGAAACAAGAATTTTTTTTCTATAGCGTAGATCAATGTATCTCAACTCAGTCTTCTGGGACCACAAAAGCAGGAATGCAAAAATGCTTGTGTTTACACATTTGATAGTTTTGATGCAGTCTAAAGTAAACTGGGTGTTGTATAATTTTATTGTCTCCAATCACACCGGCAGAGCCTTCGTTTTATAACTCCATTTCAGGCGTGAGATTTACAAACCTCCAGAAAAGTAATGCTGTAGTCACAGAGGTTCAGAAATATTTCACTTGTAAACGAAGAAAATCGTCACGGTGATAGGTTTTTGCAGCATTCATTATATGATTTTTAATACAGCTAAAATCACTATATATTCTAAAAATAGTTTGTTCTATGGGCGAGGAGGCAGATAACTATAGCATACATTGTTCTCAATGGATCACCTTCCTTTTACATTGACAGGATCTTTTTTAAAGCGTAAACATGTTTACTTTTTGATTACAGAGCTAAAATATGTTGAGTTTCATGAAAGAACACAAAATGAACCAAGGTAGAGAACATCCATCCATCCATTTTCCAACCCGCTTTATCCTATTGGGCCACGGGGGGTCCGGAGTCTATCCCGGAAGCAACGGGTACGAAGCAGGGAACAACCCTGGACAGGGGGCCAGCCCATCGCAGGACACACTCACACACCATTCACTCTCACACACACACACACCTACAGGCAATTTAGTATCCCCAATTAGCCTCAGCATGTCTTTGGACTGTGGGTAGAGAACATACGTAGAAAAAAAAGAACTTACTGACCATAACGCCACAGGCTTCCTGAGTGTAACTACTTGCAGAATAGCAACCAAAAACACTACTGGCCAGTGATTTTGGCATTTTTCGTGTGTTGATGCTTCTATACTTTATCTGAAATCTCTGGGTCCCTTTGAGCGCCCAGTTAAGCAGTGGAGTGACTGGAAGCTCACACAGATGAATCCAGAAATAATAAAAAATAAACAAAGATGTTGTTCACTGGCCGTTGTCAAATGTACTGGGTTTATTAAGATCAATCCAAATGGGATTTAACGACAAAGAGTTATAGCAGAGCAATAGACATTGCAATTAAACACCATTGTTAATCTGTGTACAGCAATAACAACTGGATAAAAGGACTTCAAAACTGTACTTAAGATGATGATGCAGAAGAATCGGCTCTACTTTTAACTACCATCTTTTACAATGTCTTACATTATGTGAAAGAGCTTCTCAAGCTTCCACTCCTCCGTGATCGAAGGTCTTTTTTTCTTAAAATATTAGCAAAAACACTGTCTTGGTACTAAAATGGGACCAACAGGTCCAGCTCTTTACTCATGAGAACAATCGCACACATTTGATCATACTGCCAGCTCCATTTTGTTCAGGTAACGGTGAACAGAAAAGAATCAAATACATACATGTTGCTGCATGTGGCCAAAGTGCGGCCTCACTGACCGATGCTTGTGGGTTATCAGTTTTGAGCAATAAATAATTAGCAATAAATAATCTTATGGGGAAAAAAAATCCTTCAATCTGTGTGTAAACTGGACCAGTCTGTAGGGTTCATGCATACTGGCTTGCATGGAGACAAACCACTAGGAGCTTACGGACACACTCCCTCACGCACACGCGCACAAAGCCAAGTTTTAAATAATAGTGTCGGCGTAGCTCAAGAAATAGAGAAAATGACCTCAAGGCTTTTAGCTACAGGCGCCTAGCTGAGGGCGGCGTGGCTGTCGGAACAGTTCCAGAATAACATCGTATAACTGGACTTCCATATTAGTAGTGTCGTAGTAGCTGCTAGATGGTGGAGTCCGGATAAGTAGCGAGATAGTTACCAAGATTGGGGGGGGGGGGCACAGGCGTTGGGGGGGGGGCACAGGCATTGAGGTTGAAGTTCAGGGCGGGGTGGGGAGGAGGTACGTAGCCTCACTGACTCAGCCTTCTTGTCCAAAATCTTCTGTGAACTTCTTCACTTTCAGAAGATCTTCTGTGTTCACAGTGGGACGCGTCGTGGCGAGAGAGCGCAGCATGTCCGACTGTGCAGGCAGGGGACAATAGTCGTTATAGTTAGGGACAGGAACTCACAACCTGAAGGTAACTTGGATTCTCTCAGGTCTCATGAAGGGCCGTGCTTTAGGAACTCTGGTAAGGGCTCTTAGCCTGAACTGCACCAGTGAAATACCTAAATTATAAATGGCTCTGGATGCCTGTAACTCCTTGTTGGAGCGTGTAACTGTGTGACTGAAACCCCAAACTGCTCACCATGCAAACGGTAGGCTCAAGCAGCTTGTCACTGGGAACGTCCATCCAGGTCATCTCTATGGCGTTGGGGTCGCCGGGAGAGCAGGGGGTCAAGAGGTCATCCACCATCACGGCACTGTTACCCCGGGATGGTCCTCGAACCTGGGTCACACCAGGAGATAGAGCTTGTGACCATGAGATGAGCTTGCATCCTCTCTATGTATGGTGATGCATCAGGTGGGATATTGGTTTATGATAAAGACAAACTCAAGTATGAAGTATGAGCTAATTAGAAGATCACCATTAAGACAAACACAGCAATATTTTAAACTGGAAAAAAAGCAAAATCAGTGACTGTGAAAATCCATCCATCCATTTTCTGAAACCACTTGTTCTCTTCAGGGTCACGGGGGGTCCAGAGCCTATACCAGGGGCTATGGGCGCAAGGCAGGGAACAACCCAGCATGGGGCACCAACCCATCGCAGGGCACACTCACACACACATGCACACCTACGGGCAATTTGGCAATTCCAATTAACCTGGGCATGTTTTTGGACTGTGGGGGGGAAAATGCTGGTGATTGGGGAAAAACACATTATGGAGATCAAGTTTTAGTTAAAGGAAACACAGAAAATAATCTAGTCTTGGAACAGCCACAATAGGCCCATCAAAATGTATGCTCTACCATCAAGTTATTCCACCATATAACACGCAGGCAATTATCTGTTCATATTTTTATAATATCTATATTTCATAAGAAGATACATATTACAGACAAATGTTAATACTGAAAATGAATTGCATACCATTTCAAAACATCTAACAGGCGAGTCATTTCTGACAGTACTGTGTATCATACTGACAGCTGAGTAGGTACTGTTACACCACACGCGCGTCCCGTACGGAGGGCTCTTGCCTTTTTGAAATGCGTCGCTGACTGCACCTTCCTCACTGGCTGCATGAGTGCGTCGCGGACGATGATGCTGATGTCCGCACCCGAGTAGCCGTCGGTTTTGCGCGCCAGTTGTCGCAAGTCAGCCTCGCTCAGGCTGTGTGGGGTGTTGCCCAGGTGCAGCCGGAACATCTGCGCCCGTGCCGGCTCCTCCGGCAGGGGAATGTAGATCCGCTTCTCGAACCTTGAGCCCGTTTGGCAGAGACAGTTAGGGGACACTGAGAATTCGACTGTAATCAATGATACTGCTGAAGCCGATGGACAAGTTACAAACTGACATGCTAAGTTTTTAACAAATTATTATGCAGTAATCAGTTGTCTGAACTTCTCCAAAATTTCCTGAAGAATAGGGTTTGACTATATTACTGAATTCTCCAAATGGAGGTTCACTGTGGAAGAATAAACTAAGCTCTGACCTCCTGCGAATGGCGGCATCTAGGACCCAGGGGATGTTGGTTGCCCCGAGAACCAAGATCCCATCATTGTTGTTGCCGACACCTGTCAAGCAGAGACCCACCACTCAAAGCACCAGCTGTTTAAGGGTCAGAATCAGTACTGGCAGGTAAAAATTGAAAATTTGCCCAGGACAGAATTAATCAGAATGCCAAAAGGTTTTATTTAGATACCAAATAATGTCAAAAATATGTCATTATCTTTAATGGTTCTTGAACTATGACTATGACCTGATAAATGGGGACCTGTTTCATATCAAGCTTTGTTCTGGTACCTAGTTTAGTGGGGGTTGGGTTTGTAGGCTTCTTTGAGTAAACAGAGTGAAACGGACCAATATTTTTTTCATTGAAATGTTGAAATCTTAACTTTGATTTTTTTTTTTTTTATTATTTAAAATGGTTGACAAAAACTGTATGAAACTTAAAAAATTAAAATAGTTTGCTCCACTCAATGCACCTCCTACTGGTACCGAATCATACCAGCAATGCAGCCAGCTATTCCTCACAGCCACCCCCCCAGGGCTGGTTCACCTACGGTGCACCAGGGCGGCGCTGCCTTCACACAGTGGGCAGCATGAGGCCCTTCGGGCTTCTCACCCTGCATCTGCACCAAGAACTCGGTCTTGATCCGTCGCGCCGCCTCGCTCTCGTTCTCATTCCTTGAGCCACAGAGCGAGTCCACCTCGTCGATGAAGATGATGGAGGGCTTGTGCTGACGAGCCAGCTCGAACAGGTTCTTCACCAATCTGAGGAGGGTCGGGCGGTACGGGAGGGTGGGGATGAGAGAGAGAACGTGAGGAGAACACCAAAGCGGGACGTGGGCGGAGCTTCAGGGGCGGGCAGCTCACTTCTCACTCTCTCCTAGCCACTTGGACATCAGGTCTGAGGACGACACCGAGAAGAAGGTGGAGTTGTTGGCTTCGGTGGCGACTGCCTTGGCCAGGTAGGACTTGCCGGTTCCTGGGGGTCCGAAGAGCAGGATTCCTCGCCACGGGGTGCGTTTCCCTGGGGGTAGGGCCGCAAACACGGACATGTCACGGCGACCCCCTGACCTGGGGTTACTTGCGGGCGCCACCATCGGCGAGTCCCACCTGTGAAGAGGTGAGGGAACTTGATGGGTAGGATGACGGCCTCCTTCAGCGCCTCCTTGGCGCCCTCCAGTCCGGCCACGTCGCTCCACCTGACGTTGGGCTTCTCCATCACGATTGCGCCTAGGGGAGGACAACAAGGCTACAAATTCAGCCCCAGCCCCTTCCACCGAGCCCCTTAATGCACCACAGCAGGCAGAGAGGCGGAGGGGAGGGGGTACCCATCAGCTGCTCCTGAAGCTTCTTCCTCTCTGGGTTTTCACCCTCACTGTCGCTGTCACTTCTAGTAAAAAAAGAACAAAAAAGTCCTGTAAGGATCTCATGGCAATGCACTGCAATGAAACAACGAAACTGAGGGTTTTGATTGTGCAGCAGTATGTTAGGTAGATTATAGCGTTTTCTTCCAAACTGAGCACAGCTGAGCTAAGATCACAAGACGAGACGGAAGCTACGAGATCAGATTTTGGTCATAATTTTGATTTGTTTCTGAATATTTAATTATAGCGTTTTGCCTGAAATGTACAGCAGTCCGAAGCAGAGCCCTGTGTCATGCACTGGCTGTCGTGCCTTTGACTCCCCTGTTCACTGGCCTTGCTGCATGCTGCTGGTCACACATCAGTTTCTCCTCCCTTCGGCCACATCAGCAGCTCCCCCATGGGCCGAATCCGGTGGCGCCCAACGTGGGTCTCAAAGCCTCCCGTTCCTCCTGTTGTCAGGGTCAGGTCTCTTCAACCCCCCCCACATCCTAACTGCCCTGGAGCCCTGATACTTGCCTAGTTTGTTGCACAAATGCTGGATACCTAAGGTTAATACAGGGGCGGGGACACCAGGGCACCGGCCCCAGCTAAAAGCTGATTGGCCCCTAGTGTCCCCCCTACCCTGTCACTCACTGATTCAAAACATATCATTGGCTTATGATAAGGTTAGTCATTCTGTAAGAATTATGACCCCACTCTTCCTCCCACCTTAAAATACCCTAGAACGGCCGCTGCCCTGTACCCTTTGTCGTTGCTCTGTGCTTCCTTGACCGGTTTCTTCCCTTGCTTCTCCTTGTTTTTCAGGTAATCTTTGAGCTTCTCTGCCCTGTCCAGGTACTGCACACACTTTGCCCGAATGCTCTCCTTTGCCTTGTCGCTGTGTGCCTCATCTAAAGAAGGTGGGGAGGGGGAAAGAGGCCTTTTAGAGCAACCTTTCAACTCCATGCCTAAACCACCGTCAGGACGACAAAGGGCACACTCACATTTGATGGCGTGCAGAAAGTACTCCACTGCATGTTGGTACAGCCGCAAGGCCTCCTCATAATTCTTAGCCTTGTCTTCTTCTGTGGCTTTCGTCACGAGATCGATCGCTTTCTGCAATGGCGCAATAACCAAGTGTGTGAAAGGTGAACGTATTTATCGGGGATGCCGACGCCTCTGTACAGCTGTTACACTGTTACACTGACACACCCCCAGCAATGGAGCCGAAAAAACTTAATAATTAACGTTACGTGTTACGCCTAATTCTCCAGCGCTACAAGATAACGCAATACATTATTACAGGCGTGTAAAGGACTCTTAACTAGTTAGTTTTCTCACATGCATATTTTGCTCAATACGCATGATACGCAGCAAAAGCAAGCTCTGTCATCGCATTCAAGTGTTTATAGGAGCACAGCTAACTGTGCAGCCTTGGCCTCCCCGCGCTTCATATCAGGGGCGACACGATGGCTCAGTGAGCCGTTCCGTGGCCTTACACCTCCGGGACGGGATGTCTGTGTATGGAGGATCTGTATGCTCTTGGTGTGTGGGTGTGTACAGTATGTGCCCCGTGATGGACTGGCTTCCCGCCCAGGTACCCCAGCCCTCTGCTAGGGTTAAGCTGCAGGCCGATCCAGCGACAGTACAGGATAAGCGGCAGGTAGACTCTGGGTGGTTTTCTTATCAGTGCAATCGGCCACTACCTGCATAACTAACTTCTGATTAACGGAGAGACGACAGAGTTGGTCATACGCAGGCAGGAGCGAAAGCCTGAGCTATATGGTTAGCACGCTAGCTAAAAGCGAAACACAGGGCATAAACGCCCCTGACGCACCCGTTTAACGTCGTCTGAAGACGAGACGGCGGCGACCTATTAGCACTTTAAATGCAGTTAGTTGGTAATTTATTACATAGAGGAGAAAAGCAGGAAAGCGGGGACTGTTGATATTAGCCCGCTAGCTTACGCCCAGCCTACCTGTAATGTTGACGTTGTCATTTCATCTCACGCTCAGGTCGCACCACCACCGGACCGCTACTTATCCCGACGATGCGAGGAAGAGCCCGCTATATTTACGGATATTTATATATGAACATAAATATGGGTGAAGAACGAGCCACAGTCCGGACCAGAGTAGACGGCTCCCACCACAATGGCAGAAGACGCCGTTAATCGAGGAGCCCGAAGAAAAGAGGGACCCCGCGAGGCCGAACGGGGTGCGCGCTGGGCCGTGGCGAGGCTGCCCCCTGGCGGCCGCTTGGGGGCGCAGTCCGCCAAACTCGCATGCTTGTAGTTAAGCCGCCCGTCTGCTTCTCTGCAGTTTCCGCCTTTTTAAGGACGCACACGATGAACCGTAACGTCATCATTCTGCTGAATATGCAATAATGAAATGAAAACACAGGGCCGAAAATAGATATAACGAAACTGATTTTCTGTGGTTTTTAAAATAAATTTAATACATAGTCTTGTTGTTAAACGTTGTTAATAGCAGTTTTAGAATTGCCCCAAAACACTTAAGATTCATATCCAGAAATCCCCATTTAAATAATTTCTTACACTTTCTGTCAACCTATGGCTTAAATGAAGAAAAAAAAAAATCAATACTTTATTGATCCCCATAGGGAAATTGTCTTTATGCCTCCTTCAACTTGTTCTTTTTTGTAGAATAAGTTGCCTGTGAAGGGCAGCCACCTGTAGCAGCGCCCAGGGAGCTGAGGGTTAAGGGCCTTACTCAAGGACCCACAGATGTGCTGAGGCTGGGTTAGAACCAACGACCTTCAGCTTACAGGCACAGCCCACTGAGCCACATGCTGCCCCCAAAAATGTAATAGTTATAATAATAATTCATTGATCACTGTGGGGAAATTGTCTTTATGCTTGCTCCAATTTGTTCTCTGTAGGTGAGAGCAAGCTGGCAGTGAAAGGCAGCCACCTGTTATGGCACCCTGGGGGGTTAAGGGCCTTGCTTCAGTACACACAGATGTGCCAAGCCTGGGCTTAAACCAACAACCTTCCGATGACAGGTAGGCTTAGCCCACTGAGCCACCTGCTGCCTCTATTGCAAAGCTGAAGAAAAAAGAAATCAGTCAAGATTTAAATGTTTCAACCTAAAATACTGGTGAATATCAATTTAATCATAGAACCATATACCCCCCCCCCCACTAAACTAGGTACCAAAACAAAGCTTGATATGAAACAGGTCATAGTCATAGCTCAAAAATCATTAAAGATAATTATTTGCATTTTTTAAATTATTTGGATTCTAAATAAAACGTTTTGACATTGATTAATTTTGTCCCGGGCAAATTTTTAATTTTTACCTGCCTGTACCAATTTTGACCCTTAAACAGCTGGTGCTTTGAGTCATCGGTCTCTGCTTGACAGTTATTGGCAACAACAATAATGAGATCCTGGTTCTCGGGATAATAATTTTAGAAGCTTCATGAAATTATATACCAGTTGATCATGGTGCGTTTATCTTACCCTTACATGTTAAAATTAGATATAATATCCATCCATACACCCATCTTTAAATCCACTTTTTCAATAGTTTTGCTGTTCATAATGAAAATGAATCACAAAACACTGGGAAAAGTGTTTTTTTTTTATTTATAGAAGATATGTACAGTTTTAATATTTTAACATTGAAATAGTGCTATATATTTGTATGTAATAAGAGTGCAGGCTTAAAATGTAGTACATAGTTTAAAAAAATCACAGCAGTGTACCATTCTGATTGTGATATATGTGATTGCAATGGATGCTCACTGCTGTTGAAATCTTTGGTTGGACAAGCCTCCCTTCCACACACAAGCATAACTATTTAAACGGGGCGTAATAACCTGACAGTAGCATAGCAGAAGCTTAACAGTCAGAAGACAGACTAGGTGATTTCAGTTTAGTGAACTAGTCTGGTACAACTTTAAGAACAATCAAATAATAATAACAACAATAACAATAGTAATAATAATAAAAAGAGCTGTGTGGCTTTTTAAACAGATCCATCAGAAAGAGATACCAGCACAGAGAATCCTTTTGCCTGAGAGAACTTACATATTTTATAAACTTTCCTCAGGCTGCATATATCTGGAAAACACTGACCTGGATTTTGGGTGCCTCAAAATATAATAGAAAACACTGCAGAAGATGCATAGTGACCCCCCCCCAAAAAAAAGCCCAGACACACGACTGACGGACTGCTGCAGGAGCGCAGATACGCGGCTGGGAGGGAACCTGCTTTAGCGCCATAACAGAACAGCAAAGCAACCTCAGTCCACAAGGAATACTAATACCAAGTAACAGATAAGGGATAATACTCATAAAATTAACATCATAGAACATAACAACATACATCAGTCATATTGTGAGAACACTGTGGACATCTTGTCCTGTTATGACGAGTCCGTTATCGATCTTCCAGATTCCTTAGTATGGCAGGAAACTGCAACAGGAAGGCACGTACATCCAAGATGAATTCTTCTTTAAGGTCTCGTGTAATACATTCTGTTTTAAATGATTTCTCAACACATAAGCAACGTGTGGAAGACTTAAGAATTCCGATGCATCCCACCCATATCCACGGGACCGTGGCTGCCTTAATGTAGCCCTGATTGTAGTACTTCAAATACTTAACGTGAAACCAAAGGGGATGCAGAAAATTACTCCACAGAAAGCAGTAAAAATAAATCTGTGCTTCTCAAAATAAATCAGATAATGTGGTTTTAACTCTGTCACGTGGTTAAAGTGGTTTAACAGCAGGACTGGCCTACGCTACAGGCAACACAGAGGATCACCTGGGGGGGGCAAATGATTGGGGGGGGGGCAAAGGGCAAGTGAAGGAAAATCAGAAGAAATGCCTCTGGTTGCATTCCATGACATTAGTTATTTACACTCGATTTAATCTTTCACTACTCGTCTTGTGAAACATATTTGTTAGCTAGTCAGCAGCCAGATATCTTGTACTACTGAAATGTTGTAATTGAAATGACCAAATTTGTTTTCTGTTGCTCTGGGAGGCTTGGGGGTGGGACGTTGGGGCCAGAATCTTGCCTATGGTGGAACATCCATGGTTAGCCCTGGTACACTACCAGTCAAAAGTTTGGACACACCTTTGCTTTTAATACATTTGTCTCCATTTTAGTTCTCATTCACTGTATATTACTTCATTGCCTCAAGGCATTTTAATACATGTCAAACACTGCAATAACCAAGAGAAACGTTCAACATCAGAAAATTCTCAAATTTTAGACGGCTTAAATCCCCCCCCCCCCCCCGGTCTGATGACAGCACTGCAGAATCTCAGCATTCATGGATCCAGCTTGGAGACGTAGACACCCGGAATCCCTCTCCAATAGTCCTGAAGGAGTTTCCAGCACAAATTGACTACCTCATCAATCCAATTCACTCCAAACCAGCTCTGTGGGGTTTAGACTGTGGGGGATTGTGGGGGGGCAGGTCATCTGTCACAGCACTCCATCTCTTTCTACGCTCAAAAGACAATACAGTACTTACATAACCTCAAGGTGAGCTTAGGGTCATTACCCTGTCAAAAAAACAAAAGATTTTAAGTAGGTGTGTCCAGACTTTTGACTGGTACTGCATGTGTGATGAGTATCCCTCAGAGGCAGCAAAAGACTGCAGACTAGCTTGTCGATGAGAAGCAGTACTCCTGTTGACCACTGGGGGGCAGAACAATGCACAAAAGAAAGCATAAAACCTTAACCAGCATACATTCATACTTGTATAAATTCAGAGGGGAAGAAAAACACAACGGACATGAAAGGGGAGGTGTGGTTTGGCAAATAATAGTGAAAATGACACAAGGTAAGAGATAAATCATAAATCCATGTTATAATAAATCATAAATATGTTAATTATGGGGTCAAACGTGTGTTGTCACACGGGGGGGTGGATGGTGAGCCAATGGGTACTGTTGAACTTCCGTGATCGAGGACCCAGGAAAAGTCTGGCTCCCGCTTCCGACAATGTCTCATAAAAAGTACAATCGAGTCATGCAGAGTAAAACAAATAAAACAGAGAAAGTATATAAAAATATATATGTTGCTATTTCTGTGCATACCATTTGAAGCATATGTTTTAACACTATGGCCTCTTAAAACGGCAAAAAAAAGGAAAATGGCACAGTTTAAAAAGCTCTTTCTTCTTCCTCTTTTTGTCCTCATTTCACTTAAGGCACATTTGGCAATCCTGCTCGAGGGCGGCAGCGCAGGTCTGCGTGCCAGAGCCACCCAGCGTGACAGAGCGCGCACACGCATGCAGAGATGCCCGCGGACGGACAGACAGGCGGTGGGGACGGGGGCCGTACGGTTGCCATGGACGGCACAGAAGAAATGGGAAGGAAGACCCTGCCCCCCCCCGGCTCCTTGGCTTCATGTCTGCAGCCCCAGGCGTGTCAGTTTAGCCGACAGGAAGGAATGGAGCACAAAAACCATGGGCTTGGGATTGGTGTTCAGGTCGAATCCCTGGCGGACAATGATGGAGAGAGAGGCGTTAGCAGAGAGCCTGGCAGTTGATAGTTACAATCTAGCTCTGTGCTTCCCAATCTGTGGTAAGCGATTTGATTTGATTACTTGGTTGCTTTGGTACTTGGTCCAAAAAGTTTGAGAACCACCGATCAAGCAAAGTGCAGGGGTGAAACGGACCCTACCAGCTCGCCCTCGGGCCCACCGAAGTCCAGGTAAAGGTGGCGGATCCCGTCATCGGCCGACATGCGAAGCTTCTCAAAGGGGTAGCGGAAGAGCACCATGTCCCCTGCAGAGTCGTCCTTATCGCGGGTGACGGTGAAGCCCTTGTCATAGTGCACGGTGAGCCGCACTTCCTGTTGGCCGAAAAGGCAGCCTTTGGGGAGGGGGGGGAAGGGGGGGGGAGGACACCATTAGACAGACTTGGCAGGGAATTGAGAGGCTCGACTGCGTGTGCATAACAGTGTACAACTCGAGAAGCAGGAAAGGGAAAGAGTGGAGTTTTCCGGCTCTTTCCACCGAGCCAGCGATTGTTCGGGTATTAACAGTGGGGTAAAAACGAAAAACAACAAGGCGGAGACTCTGTGCATCTGTCCGTCCGTCCAGCCTTTCCGTTCCCTTTCAATAACCCCCTGGCTCCTCACCGATGGACACCTCTTTGACCAGCGTGGCGGCTGCGTTGCCCCCCTGCACCAGCACCCGTGTCCACGTCGACAGGTCCCAATGGGTCTCTACTCGGAAAACGTGGGACTCGACCCCACGTGGCGTGCCCGTTCGCGTGCCGAACACAAGGTCGCCGCCCAGCGCCGGGGAGCCGCGGGCGCTGCCGGAATGCACCAGTCTGGGGGAGGCGGGTGACGGGTGGGGGGGAGACACAGAATGCAGGTTAGCCGGGACTCTGCCGTGTGCATGTGTGTGTCTGTGTGGTCCTGTTCCAAAAGGTCGATTTACGCTACAGAAATAAATACAGGAACCATCACGATAAATGTAACATGGTTACATGGCCGACAAAGTTAATATTACTATTAAAATAGCTCCATCTCTGCCTTTCCGGCCAATTGCTCTGCTCACATACCCCACCCCCTTCCTGAACGCTGCAGAAGCATGTCAGTGAGTGTTTGTGAAAGTCGACGTCTGGCGCCACCTGGTGGCCAGCAGTGGGTGTATCACCATGGGGGAGGCCCACGCCTCATGGGTCCAGGGCACTGAGTAAAAGAGCAGGATGTCTTTATCGGTTAGCGCCATGACGATCGGCCGGTAGTGGTGCCGCATGCCATCCATCTGCATCTGAGGAAGAGAAGATGGGGGGGGGTCACACATGGCCTGTCTGTGTGTGGGTGGGTATCTCGTTCGCACGCTCACAGACGCTCACTCACGCCCACCTGCTCGGCCAGCCAGCCAATGTGATTGAGGTGGCGGTGGGAACCGCCGGCGCCCATGCGCAGGATGGAGTTGATGTGGGCCAGCGCCTGGGGCAGCAGGGCGGTGATGTTGGCGTGGATGGCCGTGAACCAGGAGTTGGCACTGGCACTGTCTTTACAGCGCAGGATTACTGTGTGCAGGTTGTCGGGGGAATGCAGCTCCAGCAGCCTAAAAGAGAAACACCGGCTGACTCCCCACTTTCCGGAACATTCTGTCAAAAAAAAAAAAAAAAAAGGAAAAAGAAAAAAAAAAAGAAAAAAAATCCACCTGGCTCCGCTTCCGGCTTTTGTGCATCCACAGCCCCCGTCCCCTTTAACCAGATTAGAGGCTAGCTTTGCAAATCCTTAAGTGAGGCTGTTGCGCTAACTGCACTCACCATGGCAATGACGTACTCGGATGCGAGCCATGCCGGCTGGAAGTCTGATAACCGTTATCGACGCGGCCCCACGCCGGAAATGTCAAGCACGGGGAATTAAGATGATTCTACAACGAATTTCAACTCGCTCACCTATTTGATGTTGCCGCATTAAATGGACAGCCAGAGAATGTAATTTACAGGAAGTACGGTAATGGGGGGGAAAAAAAACATTTCATCGGCACAAGGGGACAACAGGAGGATGTTCAGGTCGGTCAGAGGGGGACCGTTTCCGACATCGATGAAGTGGCTGCGGCTAAATGTAGCCGCACAGATGGTACGCCTCACCCGCTCGTCACGACAGCCAACAATGGCCCGAATCACAGATGCAAGCACTCCATCCCCACAGGCAGGAAGTGTACATTCATCTGACAGGAAAAGGTCTCTTCTGGACACTGACCGCATTTGCTAAAACTGTATAGTGACGTTCTTGCATTGATCGCTTCCATATTAGCATTGTGGTTAGCAACGTGCTAACTTGTTCGAATTTTTTTTTCCCTTTTTTTTTGCCTGATGTTGCGTCAGGACGGCTCAATGGGTCCCACCACACACCTTCAGGGTTAAGGGGGTGAATCCCACATCGGCTGTGTGTGTGGAGTTTCCATGTTCTACCTGTGTCACACAAGTATTCCCCCCCACCCACCCAGAGTCCAATGACATGCAGTCAGGCTAACTAGCATCTCTAAAATGCCGAGGTACATGAGCGTATGCGACTTTGGATGTGCCCTGTGCTGCAAAGGATAGGCTACCGGCCCCCACTGAGAAAGTGTTTGGATGGATGGAATATTCTTCCATTCCAGTAGCATTTAATTTCTTACATTTTTTTTTATCAGCAGGGCAGTAGAGTTTGAAACACATTCAAAATAAAAAAAATTAAGTTGGGACATCAGAAGAACACTCAGTTCTGAAGCGACGACATTGCAAAACTAGCTGACAATGGTCACCCTAGGTAGAGACAGACAGATAGACAAACAGAGATAACCAGCAGTCTGTGTACAGAGAGCAGAAGGGGTCTGTTAGACATGATCCAACAGCTGACAAGCAACTATTAAGCAATTACAGTTTGAGAGAATAGGTATATAGGCAGAACAGCATGAAAGCGGCTCACCCACCAGCACACAGTGATACCAAGGCTTGGTGTTTCACACACACACACACTCCTACCTGTTCTCCAAGTCTGGCATGGTCAGGTTCCTGCACATGTAGCACATCTTCAGAGGTATGACTTTCCTATCCTTGAGACCGAAGCCCCGGAGGGTCGGGGAGCCGGAGTCCTCACTCCCGCCCAGGCTAGGGGAGTGCGTGCTCCGTGCGCCATCCCGAACTGCATCCCAAGGTAGATCTGATGCCAGATTGGGCTTCTTGAAGAGCGGTGACACCTCCCTGATGTACTTCACTGCGAACAGAGGCCAGGTGGGCAAGGAAATGACCCGGTAAGCAAAAACCAAAAGAGCCAGGAATTCCCACTGGCTCACGGGAAATACTTTTTACCGAATACGGGGCCTCCATGGAATATCATGCATTCCATGCACATGAACAAAAGGACTGTTAAAAATGAGCTGGGGCTTTGCGCTCAGCGTTGACCCGTGTGTGGCCCAGACGTGTACGAGAAAAACCAACAGGACAAAAACACTGACCGGCCAACACAAATATTGCAGATGTGAGGGTATTTCCATGATAATGTCAACAATAACACAATCTAATGTGACTGTCGGGTGTGTGCGAGTGCAACCGAGTGAGTGGAACGGTACCAAAATGTAACTGTAATGACATGCAATGCGATAAGCTATCCGGAAACTACGTCATACATTACAGACAATGTGATTGGCTGTTGCGAAAAGATTCTGAACATATATTTAATGTGACTGGCTGCCACAAAATGATGGTGTGCCTAAATTCGATGTAACTGGTTGTTGTAAAAGTACAGACACACCTCACTTAACGCCAAGTTCCGTTCCTACGACTAGGTCGTTAAGCGAATTAGTTGATAAGAGAGAAGCCACCCCTTACCGATATTTCAAGCATAAGAATAGAGGAAATCAGCTCTAATATACATTACTTAGGTTCGCACACTGTAAATACATATAATCGTTTTTATTTACTCTGAATAAAGACAAGGTTGAAAGGAAACCCCAACTTGGTAAATTCGGGGGGGTCATTAAATAGAGGGGTCGTTAAATAAGGAGAGCCTGTGTACATCACATGTGTATCATACAACTGTTTTTTTTTTTTATACACCTACTTAGCAAATGTCATTCAGGCAAGTACAGTATAGAGAGACTTCACACTATTAGATACTCGATAAGAAAAAGATCAACCAAATCCAGCTTATTTCAGTCATCCTGGTTATTGTCTTGCTGTCCATGGCTCCTGCTTCCACAGCTCCACACCAACTGGAGAGGCACAGAGAGGAAGGAGATCTAGACAGACCGAGGGCCGAGACAACGGCAAAGCGACCCCCCCACCGGAGGAGGACCAGGAGAATTAAGGAGGCGACAGAGCAGAAGCAACTGCTGGAAGTTCACAGGCCCCAGAGACGACGTAACGGCACCGTAACACGCGTGCTTCCGCCGTCCAAAAGCAGCTCTTCTACTAAATGTAGTTTTTTCCTTCTTCTTTTTTTTTCTTCAATGAGGGAATCTGTCCAACAGCCAAAAACGTTTCCAGTTACCCAGCCACTTCAAAGACCTCATTAGAGCCGTCAAATTTGTCATTCGTTTCCATTTCTGTGCTTAATTAGAGCAACACACAAAGGACGGCAGTGGAGGTCAGGGGAGGGGGGTGTTCCAGGCTTACTCAGAGAGCCGCTCGCTCCGCACTAAGCCCCGCCCCCCTGCCCACAGCGCTCCTCTTCTTCCCTCAAAGCCAGCGGGGAAATGAGAGATGAGACGTGGAGACAGGCGGAGGAGAGCTGGGAGGGCGGTTTGGCAGCATTTTCTCATCTGCGGACACAGTTGCGGTTTTGTTCCTCTCCCTGGATCAGACAGACGCGCGCACACACAGACGCACTCCGCGGCCAAGGCCCCCCCCCCCCCCCCACTACCACAGGTCCCGGATCCTGCCTCACACACCCAGCCTTCCCACCCCCACTTTTTTCCCCAACTCAGCACGCTGGCAGCCTCTCACAGGACCCCAGCCAGGCCTTAATGAGAACAGTGTGTGGGGTTACTCCAGGGGCCCCTCCAGCTCTGGAGGAGGGGGGCCAGCGAATGCTTTCGGATGCATCCTCGGGGCCCGATGGCCTGCGGCTGGCCTCTACCTGAACCCCCATCACCTGAGAAGGCTGAGGCCAGTACTGCGTCACGCTCACACATGCGACCCACGTTACACGCGACGTGTTTAATCACTGGCGTCTGTATTTCTGATGGTCTGGGGCCCGACGGAGAGCGAGAGAGCGAGGGAGGGACTGCAGAATCACAAGACAGAAGATCTTCGCAGCCAGAGGTTCATCAGCATCGCTGCTTCTCTGGGGTGTCTGGGTGTGTCTGTGTGCCAGTTATCAGTGGGGTGGGGGGGGGGCAGGGGCAGTAAAATTCTTGGGAGTGAAAACATTAAGGATACAAACTATGTTAAAAGTAAAGCAGCTGACATTCTAACAGAGAATTCCACAGAAAATCCTTTCCCTGACATCTGATATTATGTTCGTTGTTCCATATCATTTGTTACGGTCTATTAAATGTCTAAATGTGTATATCGTGCTACTTTACACAAACTTTTGTCATGATTTTTGAAGTATCCATATCTCCACCCATCCATGACGCTGCCAGCTCCCAATTTCCACAGCGATAACCCACAGCCAAGCCCTAATCCCAGCATGATAAGACTCGAACCCCAGCCCATGCCTTACAAGCATCAAGAGACTTTGCGAAACCAGGCCTATTGCGTTGGGGCTGATGCCAGAGAACTGTCAAACTGTGGTGAACATTACAGGAACTCGGTACTTATTCAACAAATATGCTGATGGCCAATGCTAACATTTGCTTTTTGTGGCATTTAAGTGAGGAATTTTCTGGGGAAGCAACACAAAGTGTCATAAAAAGTTCTCGACCTTCCCTAACAAACGCAATTTTCCTCAGTAGAACTTCCAAACATCTATTAAGCCACCATTGTTTACACTCTGCCTGTCCAAATAAAGAGAAACTAAATGATTTTGTGCTTTACTCAATTTAGAAATAAGTTATATCACAAACACCCCTCTAAAGTGGTATGGGAGTCGCATGACACGGGAATAATTAAAGCCATTAACTTTAAAAACAAAAGAAATCAAACAAAGATGTTTCTTTGCATACAACTGCGCAGAACACAATTCAACACGAGTCATTACTTTCAGCTGGACTACAACAACTCAAAAAAATAAGAGTCACTATGTTTGGCAAATCCAAACACATCAACTTACATTTAAGATGATGAAATTTCATTCCTTAAAGAGTCTTCACAGTTAATACATAGTTGACTCATCCACAAATGCACAAGTCAGTCTCAGTCAATCCAGGATTAAATTAGTTAAAAAGAATCATAAAATGAACATAGAAATTAAACTGAAAAAGTGTAAACAAATTAAAGGCAACATTTTTGAAGTACAGGTCCTTCGACGTAGGGCAGGTCAGCCAAGGACTTTTTTGGTAACTAAGGAAACTTGAAGTCGTGGTTACTATGAAAAAGGCAGGACTTCAACATGCTTTTGTGGAGAGTTGGAAGGTTCAAGAAAAAGCAGCACACATTCACTTCCTACTATAGCACATTTATCCACGGTGCCCACACATAACGGTTCTCACACCCTGGGACGGAAATGAGGTGGGTAGCAATAGCAGATAAGGAACCATGAGTCTGGGAAATAAATGCAAACACTTTACCTTAAATGTACATCATACAAATGCTATTTTCTTTTCTACATATTGTTTCAAAGCATATACAAAGTAGTCTGACCTTTACACAGGACAAGGACTCCGGTCAGACATGCAACACATGACGTCCTCCGGGGTGAAAAAATGAGGCTACAGTCACCGGCTTCTAAGGAAGCCATATTCAGTAGAGATGTGATAGTGCACGCATGAGACTTCCATCGATGTGTATCTATATATGTGCGTGTGGGAGGGTTGTAGGGGTGTAGGGGTATGCAACTTATACTCCCTGGCACTCATGTGTTCCGCTCATACATCAGCAGATCCCAAACTGCATTAGGAAAGAGATGGTTTTTTTTTTCCCCCCAGGCATGTGAGATCCTCCAGAAGACAGGAACGTGGTCTCTTGGTCCAGGTAGATTTTTCAGACATGAAAGTAGCAAACCGCTAAAAAAAACTGACAATATGCCAAGTCACTCTTGCACAGGGTTACAGAAACATTGTTGATGAATCATCAAGTGGAAGGGAATGAAGACAGGAGGGGGCTCTGTCCAGAATGGAGTACAAGTACCACTGAAAGGCTTCCCATTCACATGGATGACTGATGGCTTGTGCGATTTGAGTGGGGTGGCCATTGTGGATAGTGTGCCTGTGAGCAGAAGGTCATCAGTTCAAATCCCAGAGTCGGCAGTATGATGACACCGTTGTGCCCTTGAGAAAGACCCTTAACTCCAATTCCTCCATATTTCCTGAAAAATGTATGTTACTTTGGATAAACGCACCTGATAAATAAAGGAAATGTCAAGGTCTCGTTACTGCCCTTTACCTACATGCGCCAGCATGCAAGAACAATGCGAATGTAGGGGGCGCGACCCCAACCATACACCCGTCATTCTCCCCCAGGGAAATCCTGCCATTCCTCCGGTGGGAAGCACAGTCCTACACTAACTCTTCCTCCGTTCTGACACATGAAATTAACCAAATGCCCTGGTCTTTTACTTACCATCATTAATACAATATTATGTTGAAACATTATATGAATAATAACAACATGCTCCATTTTACATCATACTACTATGTATATTTACTTTGCTGGAACTTTTGTCCAGCTTCACAAAAAAAGAATTCTTCGTTGTTGTAGTGCATTACAATTGCCTACTTTGTACTTTATTGGACTGCTTGGTGCAAAACACGCTTGAACTGCACAGGGAAAAAGGGTGATTAGGAGGTGGAGGGTCTTGAATGGAAAGTAGAGAGCTGCAGTCCCCTGGGTTATTTGCTTTTTGCCCGGGTTCCCCCCCCCCCCCCCCCCCAGAGCCAGCGATTTGAGCCCCATTGTGGAACACGCCACGGACCTTTTTTTAAATCAGGGTCACTTACATCCAAGAAACATGCTTAAATTAGCCCTACGGCGAAACGAAAAATGGCTGTCAAACTGTCAAAAGGGCAGCTTAACAGCCGCCAGAATGAGTGTCAGGCACTGCACAACAAGGTCAGTCAAACATTACTGAGAGTACAACGAAATGGCAGTGGGTAATTGGGAATTATTATTAGGTTAAATGTATCGAGTATCTCTGGCAGACTGCATTTCTGCCCACGGTGTACTGCTGCTTAGTGCCCCGTGTTTTAGTTCTCGTCCCCTTCCTCAGGGAACACGTCCAGCAGAAGCCACAGAAAGATGGATGAATGTCAGCGAAAGACAGAGCGGTAATAAAACGCATGTACATAATGTTCAGCCAATGGGAGCAATCAGGACACAGTTTCCCTCTGCCAGGCCACACAGACAAGGGCAGGTTTGTTATTTCTGAGGCCCCTCCAGTGCAGTGACTGTTTTTGCCATAATGGGGGGCCCCGATCTTCAGGGCCCCTCAGAAATGGGTGGTTTGAGTGGCGGTACAATGGTCTGTTGCCTGTTTTCTTGGGGCTGATGAACTTGATTGCAATGCCTGATAGCACACCCCATCTAGCAATCTTTCATTATTAGTATTATTAATATTACTACAAGTTATTGTATTTTAAAAGGCATTGCTATTGTTATTATTATTGCCTTTTAAAATACAATAACATGTGAATAGTAGTAATGATAATAATAAATAAAATATCAACAATAAGCCGTGTCACCGCGTGCTGTTTTTGTAAGAGCCGCGCTCTCCCTCCTCGTTACCTGTGCCTCCTCAGTAAATACCGCATTTCCATATACAGACACAGATCACGGTAACACTGTAAGGAAACTCGCTGCAATTATAGAAGCAACTTTCCAGAGAGAGCAAACTAAATTCCCCCACCCCCTCAGCGCATCCCTCACAATACCTCGCTAAATGTCAGCGCAAATAAGTAGCGCGCCAGGGCATTTCTTCCGTTACATTTAATGTTTATGGGCTTTTATTGAGTTACTGTACTTCTCATATCACCGAATGATCTGAGATGTGTTTTTAAAACGTATAATATCTGATCGTTCTGATTGTCAGTTTAGCGGTTGTTTGAGCTGGAGTGCCGGCAGCCCCCGGCTCCCCTCCGCACCCGGCCTGCGGGAGTCCCCGGCGGTCGCGTTGCGCCGCTTACCTTCCAGCGTCACCTCTTTGCCGGCCTTCTTAAGCGCCTGCACCGCCGAGTCGTGCGTGGCGTCGCGGAGGTCGATCCCGTTGACTGACAGGATCGCGTCGCCCACACGGAGAGCCTGGCTCTGGTCCGCTGCGAGTCCCGGGAAGATCTTGGAGATCAGGATGGGCATTCGGTTCTCCCTGCCCCCTTTGATGCTGATACCCAGTCCCCCCGACTCCTGCTTGATAACCCGAACTTTCCGCACTCCCTCCGACGGGTTGTTGTCGAAGTTGGCGGCGGGATCACCATGCTTAGAACTTACGCTGGATCCAGGGCTACCGTAGCTGGATCCCGGGCTGCCAAAATCAGAGTTTGTTCCGTTGTCGTTGGCCGACCTGGCCGAACCGGGACTGGCGAAGCCGTGGCTGCCTTCGGGCTGACCCCTGCCCATACCCCCGCGCACCGGGCTGCTGCTCCGTCGCGGCACGCCGTGGCTCTGCGTCCGGCTGCGGTTCGGGTTATCCGGTGATGCTCCTGACTGGTTACCGTTGGACACCGAGCTCCGCAGGCCCGGCGACGCGTGATCGGCGCCATTCCCGGGTCCAGTTATCTCCGCCTCGGCCGTAAGAGTTAAAGTCTCTTGGGTCAGCTCGGCTGAAACACGGATCCAGCGGTCCCGAAACAGGAGGTCCAGCTGTCCATTTTTGTCCGCTCGGGTCCAGATGGCCATGCTAGTAACTCTGGTTCGGGCTTCACACTAAATTCATATTGAACTTTTCCGCTCTTCCTCCCCCTCCCGCCCCGTCCCGAGGTGAGCAGAAGCGCCGCGAGCCGCTCCGACACACCCACCCGGGAGCCGAATTCCGCACCGACCACTTTACGAGAAAGACGAGAAGCGGAACCTTCCTAAAGAAGGAGCAAACCCCACCCCTCAGAAAAAGCCTCCGCTCCGGGCCGCTTTATATATTCATGAAGCGCGGCCAGGGCGACCCGCCGACGGCAGAAAGTAAAAGAGAAGCCGGGACGCAGAGGCGGGATCAGAGGCGTCGCCAGTGGGAGGCGGAGCGAGTCAGACGCGCGTGGACGAAGCGCGCTCCTTCCGCCGGCGTGGGCTCTGCGGCTGCCGCCCGACGGGCTTTATTCCAAACCTGTTATCGGTAATTTTGCGTGCATTCGGCGTCATTTCGGTAAAGTATTCCTACATAAATTCCGGGGCGTAGTTAGAAACGAATGGATAGGGGGTCTGAGTCTTTACTAGGCATAGCGATGGCAAACTATTCATGACTTAAGCCAATACATACATATTTTTTTTTTTTTGGGGGGGGGCTAAAACATGTTTATTTGTTTGTTTATTTATTTATTTATTTATTGGGGGGGTCAACCCCAGGTAAAATAGGCCTAACGACGCCCCTGAATACTTAGAGTATCTGGTACATAAGAATTGTCGCGCAGCCACTGATATTATGAAACGATATGACTCAGAAAATGGTGTATTGAAACATGACGTTATTTACACGGTTTCTGCTATTTCGGAATATCCGGCTTTACTTAAAAGTTTCTCTAAGTGGGTCAACAGGCCATTCCTGCATTGAGTTAACGAATATTTCTGACCCTTTTTATGACTATTCATTGTGCTGTTATTTAAGTTACATGCTTCTCCAGTGCCAGTATTAGCAGCTGTATATTTTGAACTATAATAGCTGGACAAAGCATACTTTATAGGAGCCTGTGTAGCAGACCTGATCAAAAATACAAAATGCAGGGAAGCTTGCTGCCCTTAAAACCGTCTTATCTGACACAGACCACCGCCTCGTGTGGATGGGAGCATGTTCTTCCTGGATGCGTCACATTTTCAGTTTGCCGGTTGCATGCATCTGATCTGGGGCAGTAGGGCCCAGCAAGGCCACAAAGCTCACCACATGCAGTTTTTTTTTTTTTTTTACTGCAGTCGAGGTTTATTGGCTGATAATAATGACATGAGCCCACCAGATTTAGGATGGGGAGGAGAGGCAATGGCAAGTGGCACCCCATCCTGAACAGCGTCTGTCTCTGCATTCAGGCACAGATCAGGGTGCTGATGATGGGTCTGTGACAGCGGGGTGCTCTGCCTTTGGCTCTGTGACACGCTGAAAGTGACAGTCTTCATGCCCTGCGCAACCCACAAGCTGACTCCAGCCCCAACTTCCTGTTTGTCGTAGTCCTCTGCGGTTTCCATGGCAGCGGCGAATTATGGCATGCCTGCACATAAGCGCCGGGACAGTGGGGTGTCGTGCGAGTGGAGGTGTCGGCCCGTTCACCCTTCTTTTCTTGTCAGTTCAAAAAAAGCTACATTCGGCGTGAAAGCAATGCAAGCGCGGAGAGAAAATTCAGTGTGAAGAGACTCTGGGCCTCTGTATTCTCTGTCTCCGTTGTCCCCCTTGTCTAGTCTGTGGTCTGCGCTTGGCGGTGGGAGTGGAAGGGAGGTTTCCCAGCGTGTTCAAGATACCAAGCAGCTGCACAATGTAAACTGAGCTCTTTCTAACATGACGACACAGAAAATCTGCAGGGGAAGTTAGAGCTATTGAAATATAAGAATGCTTTCAGAGGTTGACTGAGATGCTCTTTTTTATGCTATGGTGATATCGTATAACATTATGTTTTTAGCACAAACATATGCATTTAAGTCATTCTTTAAAAGGAAATATAAAGATTTCAATTGAAAATATAAACAAAACCAGTAGCCACTGAAGCATTCGTACATTTGTGCCCTGACATCCTGTTAATCTCTAGCCTAAAGGATGTGTAATGTACAGATACCGCCTGTCGCCATGGCAGCCATACCGCTAGCCTTCCATCCAGGCCACGCCCACCATACCGCCTGCGGACAGGAACACACAGAGATTCTGTTCTAAGAGGAGTGTGACCAAAGGCCCCTGACATCTCCACCCTGCACACTCCTCACCCTTAGATGTGAAAAAAGAATGGGGGTAGGAGTGAGCGCGGGGGCAGTAGTTTAGCCAGGTGCAAACGGGCACGGCATAGGTGTGGTTGCAGCAGTCAGGCAGGAGGGGGCGCAAACCGAGGCTGGGATGCCGGGCAAGGGGGCAGGAGGTGATGGACCAGTCAGTCTTCCCATCACTTGCAACACCTTGTAGTGCCTTGCGGGTGCGAGAGGGGGCGCTGCAGGGGCACAGCCCTCTCCCTTTTGGGTGTGTTGTTCAGGATGTCCAAGCTGCGGCGGCTTGATGAGATGACGTCCGCCACGAATTTGGTGCAGTCGGAGCAGACATCGCGCAGGCTGCAGCCGTGGGCATACAGGTGAGGGAACTCCACTTCCACGGAGTGACGGGACAGGCTGCGCAGCGACCTGGGAGGGTGACATGGGGGTCACACCAGGCCTCTGTGGTCACAGTAATCAACCTAATCGAACCCCAACAGGGTTGATTTTTAGGGGGGGGGCGTAATTCATGCATTGGGGCCAACCTTATCATTAGCCAATGGTATGTTATGAATCTGCGAGTGACAGTCAAGGAGGCCAATCAGCTTTCAACTGGGGTCTGTGGCCACACCTCCCCTGAACGCCCCTGAACCCATCAAGCTTGGGACTTCACCGTGGTCTGACTGACCCACTTTGATTTGAGGTTCTGAGACACATCATCTGAACTTTATGTCACCTGTAATCCTACCTGTGCCCTGAGCGCCGCTGCCATACACAAACCCGACGTCTGACATATAGAATGTCTCCCTGATTCATTATTAGCTACATTATGCAACTCAGAAATGAAACTGCGCTCGGTGATCTCAACCTTTTCTAAAAATACAAACCAAAGTGTCTCGTCTGAAATAGAGCAGATACTTTTTTTTTTTTTTTAATTTCGCATCAAATGCTCAAATCATCAAGCAACAAATTTTTTATTGTGCCAGTCCTGAGGGGCTTTTCCAGCCTTGGCAAGTTTCGCACTGCAGCTCTCATGCCACACAGATGCGGTCCACAGTGTAGCTGAGGGCCCCCGGTCTGAGCGTGAGCTTTAATAACCTCTGCACCCCCCCACGCTTCTCCAGGTCAGCGGCACCCCCAAAGTAAACAGCGATGCTGTCTGTTTCTATTTCTCATGTCCTGTCCTGCACAACCCACAGTGAAATACTGTTTATTTCTGAGCTGTTACTATGGAATTCCATGCAATATTTTTGCCGATATACTTTGCATTGTTATTGTTGGTTGTTGTTTGTCATTTATTGTTATTTCATATTGATGACTAAATGTGCTATTAACTCTGCAAATGTGTGTGTTGTGTTACAGTGAACCTATAATTACCAACGCGATTTATACATTCATCCATCCATCCATCTGTCCATCTATCTATCCGTCTATCTATCTGTCTATCTATCCTATCTCTCTGTCTGTTTATCTACACTGTCAGAAAAAAGAGCACTGATTTGTACCTTTGCTTGTCACTGGGGCTGTACCCTCAGGGGTAAGTGTACCTATTCTGATAGAGAAATGGACTATAAGGAACATTTTTGTACCATTAATGTTGTTTGTACTTTGAGGATGTTCCTCACAGTCCATTTTTGTACTTTAAATTAGACTAAAAGGTAGATTTACCTATAGCTAGGGTACAATTGTCTGTCTGTCTGTCTGTCTGTCTGTCTATCTATCTATCTATCTATCTATCTATATATCATCGTTTTATCAATGTATGGTTGATTTTTTGGCTGTTTTTCACCCTGGGCACAGACTTAATGAGTGAGCAGTGTTATATAAAGCTTAGGGCCTGACTGCACTGCAGCCTCAGCCTGTTATAAAGCTTAGGGCCTGACTGCACTGCAGCCTCAGCCTGTTATAAAGCTTAGGGCCTGACTGCAGCCTCAGCCTGTTATAAAGCTTAGGGCCTGACTGCACTGCAGCCTGTTATAAAGCTTAGGGCCTGACTGCACTGCAGCCTCAGCCTGTTATAAAGCTTAGGGCCTGACTTTCTGGATAAGATTGCCCACCCTTGCTCTAACCTCAAAACTCTGCCATTTTTAATCACACAGTTGCTTAGTGGGTGGCGCCGTGGCCTTGCGCTTTTAGGCGTGGGGGTTTGATTCCTGCCCGCAGCTTCTAGAATGCAGAGCTTGCATGTTCTCCCCAGTACCTCACAGGCGCGCTAAACGTTTTTCCCCAAAGAGCAAAGACGCGAATTTAGACTGCATCACTGTTCCTAAATTGCACATAGCGTGTGATTTTGTGCGATGGACTGGCATCCCATCCACTGTGGCCTGACTATGCTAAGACAGTCTCCAGGATCACCACGACTACGTATCGGATAGTTTGGTATAAAAGATGGACGGATGAATTTACGGTTCCCTGTGTTCTAAATGCCAACCGACCAGCACAGTGTGACTGGCACAGGAGAAAAACAGCCAGTGGTGGGCATGTTGCTGAACTACCGAGCAAGAATTAAATGGACATGCCAGCTACGCTATGCTACGTCTGTAACAATACCATTACTACGGTGAATAACAATAATAACGATAATTACTATAATGAGTAACTATAATGATGATCATTAAAATAGGGATGAGAAAAACTGTTATGCAAATGTAAGTTGGGTAGTAACTATTTGCATTGAAGATGCAAAAATATCAGGTTAAAATTAGGAGACAGGTAAACACTGTGGTGAAACCATTTGGGACATTTTCGGGCAGAAACTTGTTCCGTCCTGTCAGTTCATGTCACCCACAGTCTTTTCAGACCCTCCTGTGTGGGGACACTGAGCAAATGATTCGAACGGAGGATGGGACTCACTTGAAGACCTCGCTCTTCCGGGAGTGGCCGCTCAGGCCGCTCTCGAAACCCACTGTGTAGACTGGGATGTGAGCCATTTTCTTTGAGGGGATCTTCATCTGCAGAAAGAGGCAGGGATGGTTAGGGCAAAGACCACAGGAGGACGGGGAGAATCTGCAAGACCCCTGAAAGGACCGGGAACCCACATGAGCCAAAAACCACAAACCAACATGGCCGAGAGACACAGACATGCACCAACATATGGTCAGGAGAGCGCGTGCCAAAACTTACGTTCATTCTCTAACACTGGCATTTTGTTTCATATCCATATGAAATAAAACATGATTTCAAAACTTTCAAAGATGTTGCATATATAATAGTAAGTTTAACATACAAACAAAAGCTGATCCACAAGCAGGAAGAAGGAAGGACAGTACCTTGGCACTGCAGGACCCACAAACTGACCTGAAAAGAGAGCAGAGATTAAACCTGAGCAGCCCGGGTCCTGATCATTTAGCTGACCTACTTTGCCCGAATAAAAAACTGGAGCAGGAAGTCCGACACTTTCTGAAAAATTATCTGAATCACGTAATTGCTGTCTGCCTGTAACACGAACTAATGTATCAGCATTACAGAGCAGGGGACTACATTAGTGTTGGATTACAGAGGATTAGGGGTCATGGATTTTAACCTTAAGGTTGTAGAATCAAGTCCCAGTCAGGCTTTTGCTGCAATACTCCCGAGTAAAAGACCCAGTGATGTAAAGGTGCCGATCTCCCACACATGCCTGCCCTAGCCTACATATGCAAATGGGTCTCGCAGACACCTTCTGATTCACCGCGGCGTGTCTGTGCACATCACCGTGTTTCCACAGCTCACCTCTTACACAGGAGACAGGTGGACGGCCAGGAGAAGAGAGGGAACCTCACTCTACAGCAGCAGCAGACCTGTGACAGGCACAGACACATGCACACGTTTGCGGGTCTGTATGCAAATGTATAGCATATGGAGATAGAAAAGACAGAGGGGGAAGAGAGTTGAGAGAGCTTTTAATATTCTCTGACGTTGAGTCATGTTTTTATAGTAAGGGATAGTTCATGGTTTTACATATTTGGGAGATGAGATTATTAGTAGTTATCATCATCATCAAATTATAATATGATTAGTGGATGGTATATATGAAAAAAAAAACAGATAGCCCTGGGCTTCTACTATAGCAAAGATGGGATTCTTTCTTGTGGTGTTTGGGCTGGGGTGAGCAGTAGCAAATCGGGACAAGAAAGTAATGAAGGAGCAGAGATGCAGGAGCTCACAGAAACTGGCGTCCTACGGGAGAAAGCCAATCGCTGGCAGGATACCCCCCCCCGCCGAATGGCCACTGAAGATGGTGATCAAAACCCCTCAGCGCTCTACTGAGCCAAGGGTGGACAAAGAGACACAGAAAGAGCCTTTCTGACAGATTCGAGGGGGGAATAAAGCTCTTCTCAGGTCACAGACAAACAGACAAAGCAGTCCAGGCAGCCACCCAGGTCAAACCTGAGCTCTGCAGTGAGGGTACGATTCTCGGTGATATCAACAACCTTCAGGAAACCACAGGGAAAGGGGGTCTTACAGGAGAGCGACAGTAATGCTTTTTCCCAAAAGCAGTTTCCAGAAGTTACTATCTTTACTATCTTACCAAGGAGAAGCCACCACGACTATTTTAAGGACCATTTAAAAGCTCAGTGGGTTAAGCCCCTGTGCCTGTGATTGGAAGGTTGCTGGTTCGAGTCTCGGCATCTGTGGGTTCTTGAATAAGGCCCCTAACCCCCAGCCCCATGGCTGCTGCCACAGGTGACTGCTGAGCTGCCATCACCCACATATGTGTCCCTGTGTCATGGAGAGAATGAGGGGTCAGACAAAGAGAGAATTCCCTCCTGGGGTAAAGTATAAATATTATTACTATTTAATGCAAGATTTCCACGAGTCTGTTGTCCACTAGACTCATCCCTACAGGCCATGTGTAACCTAGGATCATGCTCAGGGTATCACTCAAAGCCCAGGCACAGCCTTGGAGATCCTCAGTAGAGCATCCATCTGCACCTCAGAACCACGGCCCAGCAGTGGCCACACAACCAGCGCATTTCTCCCATGTGCAGCATTAGGCCAACAAAACCTTAAAGTCTTCACAGGCCTGACCCTGCCCAGCATCCCCATCCAAAGGGGCCAGCCAATCATAGTTCTCATAGTATACTCATAGTTCAGCTGCAATTATGCAATGCTAATAAATGAGGCTTGTTCAACCTAGACTTAATGGTAATTATTGCATTAAATATCTAAAATTATTATAGTTGCAAAGTACCAACTACAGGCCACTTTATGGCTTTATGGCTCCTCTTAGGTAGGATCCACTTCTTCATCCAGAAAGTACTGGTTTTGCACTTCCTGTGAACTTTAACTAGTCTGTCCATTCTCCTCTGACCTCTCCCATCAACAAGGTATTTTTGATCACACATATGCCATTAACCAGATCTTTTTCGTTCATCACACTATTGGCTGTAACCTCTAGACACTGCTGTGTGTTGATATCTACAAAGCAGCAAGGGTATAGATTTGAGTATGAACAGTAGGGATGTATCCCAGTCATAATCGGGGGAGTACTGTGTGTGTTTGGGGGCAGAGGGGGGTTCGGGGCTGAGTTTTAGACATGCTAGAATAAAGAATCTCAAGGCAGAACATTTAAGGTCTAAATTCTTCATTGCTTTGAATTAAGAGCAAAGCCCTGGAGTTCTGGAAACTATACAGAAATAATAATTCTGCCACAGATATATCTACCCACTGTCCTTGGGGACACAAAGAAATTCTAATCTCATTTCCAACTGATGACAAGTGAATGCAAGTGATTCTGGAGGTACAATGTTTTGGTATAAATCAGAGCTAACCAGCTTTACATACTCAGTCATCATTAACAGAAATATGTCTCAGAGTGGGAAAGGCATTTTCTAAACTGGTCTGTACGTCTCTTCTGATAAGTCTCAATATAATTTATGACGGAGATCTCAGCAATGAAATATGTCAGTTCCAGGTCCCAGGAAATATTTTGATCTGGGATCAAAACACTGATACCGGCTCAGTGTCAGACCTTATCAATGAACAAGGATCCGAAATATATATTTGGACAAATATATATTTGCCTGACCAACAATTCTGGCCAGTTGTGATATATCTGATACGCTGATACAGCCTCTCAGTACTTGAGTATTTACTGTTTTGAGAGTATGACAGGGACCCAGGAAAGGTGGCTGTATAACACTGTAAATGCAACAATATCGACTGTGTAATATGGGAGGGTGGGGGCTATGGACATCCTGGGGGTGGGGTAAAGTCAGCTGATGGCAACAGTCACCCAATCACTCTCAATTACCACATTAGAGACAATTTTATTGGTTGTTTTGCTCCTGTAATATTGCCTGCACCCCCTTGTCTAGCACCTGACCCAATTGTAGTTTTTTCACAACCAGACGCTTGTTTTGCTTTCATATGTGTCTCTCCTTGTTGCACTTCTCCCTGAGTATGTTCACGAAATAAAAAAAACAATCCAGAACAATCCACTTCATCCTCACTTTGTATACTTGCGTGGAGAGATACGGTCTGAATCAAACGTCAATGAATGGGCGAGAAGCCATCTTAGATCTGTCTAAATACAAAGATATTAAATTCCGCCTATAAACAGATGATCTAATTATGCTGACAGCCACCAAGCCTGGAAATGTCAAAATGGGAATGAAGGACTAAAAATTTGGTGCTCCAGAGGAAAAGTCTAGATGACAAGGAAACAATTTAGCAGAAGAAACACTGTCCTATATCAGTGGCCAGCATGCACTTATTTCAGGCCTTGAAATCAGCTTTAACTTGGCAGTGAATGAACTGAGAGAGAGAGAGAGAGAGGGCTGTTGGCCAGAGACAGAGAGACAGCGAGACTGCCTCTGGTCACCCTGAAAAGGACATGTGGTCATTGCAAGACAGGAAATTAAAAAACAATGAATAATTGAAAAGAACCATGAACGGCCCATTTATTTATGTTGTGATTCCTGAAAGTCTGCCAGTGCCTGAGGGACAAAGTGACCAAAGACAACGGATTTCTTTTTTATTTTACTTTTATGCACAAAAGGTCTGTTCATTACACTTGCAATATATTCTGTGTGTTATGTTGGCCTGACTGACTGTTTCTTTAGTATATTCATGGGATGTCAGCGGGTGGCACTGTGTCGTTTCACTGGTAGTTTTATTCCTGACCAGTCTAGGGTGTGAATGGGGTGACTGCGGTCCCACCCAGGGTGTATTCCGCTTGTCCTGAGCGTCCTGGGATTGGCTCTGAGGCTCACCGTGACCTCACACTAGATAATAATCAGTCGTAACAAACTGATGTTTCGGCAAACAGTATTTCACGTGACAAAGCATGTGACGGAAAGAGATTTAACAGGAAGTGAGGTCACAGACAGTACCTTGCCCTTACGCAGGCTGTTGTACAGATCTTTATTTGGTAGGAACTTCTCCATTTCTGCCTTCACCAGCACCCGGCGCACATTGATGACTTCATCCACCGTCAAGGCCAGACTCTCCACTGGGTGGCTGAACTCCTCCTTCAAAGAGAGGCAGAGAGAAAGGTCCCAAAGTTCACCAACCCAACCAAACCTCATCGCAGCTACAGCACCAAAGTCCTGGGGTGAAGAAGCAGACTCACCATCCACTGGTGCTTCTGGCCCTCCTGTGTGGGCGACGAGCTCTCGGCTGCTTCCATCCTTTCATCCACGGAGCTCAAGGAGTTACGAGCAGGAGAATAGCGCCCAGGGCAGGGGGTCAGCCTGCCTTGCATGGGATACGAAGCTGCGGAGAGAGGAGATGGACATCAGCAGACGATTGCTGATCATCCTACATCTCACCTGGTGACTCTATCGGTAAACCGCATGCGAGGAATACGTTAAGACTGATGTTGTAGTCTTGCGGGTTGGAGCTACACCTTTCTCCTCCACCTTTAGGCCACGGGGCCTCCAAAGCTCCTCTACACCTCCACCACCACGTGTCTCATGAGGCTGAGAAAGATCAAGGCCGAATTAGGTTTCTCCTGCCAGAAATAAACTCGCCGTTTTAATAATTCATTTTAAGCGAAAAGGCTGGAGCACATCCCAAGGTGAAACCACTATGAGAAATACGAAATGGACCCCTTGCAGTGATTTTGGGGCTGTTCCGGAGCGCACAAAGACACTGTGCTGTTTACAGAGCTTTCCCACAATCCACAGGGACTCAAGTTACTTAGAATCTACGCTGCAGTCTGTTCAGTATCTGAATGACCTTCAGCTCGCTCTTCATACTTCTCGCCATATTTGCTTCTGCTGTCCGTAAAATGTCCGCACTTATAATTGAAAGCGATAACTGTAGATGCATAAGAAACTCAAAGGTGTTCAGGTGCTAGTTGACTGCTATATTTTTAGCAGTGGGCTTGAATTTAATTCCACGGCTGGAGGCCTCCTCCATAATTCATGAGCTTGCGCAGTGAAAATGTGACAGAAAAGCTGGTGGGAAAAAAAGACATTTTGACTCTAGCTGACAGACCAACTGGGGAATTCTTGGGTTACACATTGACAGCAGCTGTACCATTTCAGAGCGTCCTTTTTCAGCTGGAGTTGCTGGTACTCAGCTCTGCTTTTCAGTCAGATAAGAAATCATGAAATACCACAGCGGCCCTAAAAAATGTAAATTCATGGAGTAACATTTAATTGCATATACAGTTTCAGTCCTAAATTTCCCCCGAAAACCAAAGCAATATTCTACGGCATCATCCTTGGACCAATAAAATATTACATAAATAGTGATACATGATAGGTCTTTATATTTCTAACTAACGCAAATGTTTATTCAATTGAGGAGAGTGGATTGATTAGATGAGGTAAGATGCAGGCAGACTCTGACTAACTAAGTTTATACATATATTCCTATCATTGTGGGGACTCTCCATTCATTTCTATGCTCAAACCCCTAAACCTAACTATGACAGCCGCAACCCTTACCCAGCCCAATTCTTAACCAGAAGTAAGAAAACACAAGACTTTTGACATTTTTAGTTTTTTGATTGCAATCACAGATTTTTTTATAAAATTGAGTTTCCCCGTGGACACTTGGTCCCCACGATGTAATATATACATAACCCGCATACACACACACACACACACACAACACAGATACACAAAAACACTCACTCTGAATCACAGCCTCCCTGCTATCCCTCCTCAGCACACTCTATAATAGGGTTATTCAAATCACGGTCCTCGAGGTCCGAGCCCTGCTGGTTTTCCAGCCTTCCTTTACCTGTGAGCCAGGTGTGAAGCCTCTGACCAATCAAAATCAGTAATTTTTAAACTAACTACCTGGGAGAACCGAAAACAAGACCTGGATTTGGAATCGAGGTCCAGATTTGAAGAGCCCTGCTCTATAATCATATAACAAATATAACCGGACCATGTGACCACCAGAAATCTATTATTAGGGGAGAATACAGCCTTGTGCTTAATGTTAACTGACCACGATGCAGTGGGGGTGCGCCTCCCCCCCCCAGGGTGCACGCCCTCGGCCGCTCCCCTCTGCGCAGCGCAGCCCCACCCAGGTGGGCGGAGTCAGACAGCGAGGGCAGCAGCTCCCCCCGGAGGCCAGCCAGGTCATGTTCCGAGAAGGAGCGGTCACGCTTCAGAGGCGTGGGTGAACTCTCGGCGCGGCGGAGCTCCCCGCTGCCCGGGGACTCTTCCTCCTGCGGGAATGGCGGAGGGCTATTGGTGAGGATGAGGAGGGACAAGGAATACGACACCTGTGTCCCGAAATGATAGAGCCGTTTCCATGACAAAGTGTCCACAGTTACCATCACATCAGCAACGCCACGCCAAGAGAACCATTTTTTTCACTATTGTCTGGACATTTGGACAGCCTGAAGTGATGATATTATTTACAGTTTTAAAACAGAATAACACAGCTGAGGGCTTTTACACATTTACATCTCACCGGCTTGCTGCGAAAGGCCAGGCGTGAATTTCACCACCACAAAAACACAACTTCACACATGTATTGCACATCACATGGTGCCATTTGAGGAATCTACCTTAATCTTTATTAATGTGTAAGATAGAGTACAGTACAGACTACAGTACAGACACAACATGCACCTCAATAGAAAGCTTTCATAATCTTCTACAAGAGATATTCAATTTTTATGTATAAATTTAACGAGTTTTTTGAGGTTTCAATCTCCTCATGAAACTGTCACATTGCATTAATTAAACTGCAGTATCTTACCTTTGCTTGTGGTCTCAAGATTTGACACGCCCAGTATTTCAAAAATGTCTGTGTGTCTAAGTGGGGCAATTATGTTGGGAAGGGCACTTTGTAAAAACAGTTCAATCTGTCGACATTTTGGTCTGAAGGCATCTTTACATCTCATCCCCCAAACACTTTCTCACCTCGAATAGGTTCATCTCCTCCATCTCGGCCAGGGTGGGGGCCTTCAGCAGCACGCGGGGCCGGGGAAGGGGGCGCCCCCCCACCTCTGACACGGACAGGTCAATGCAGGAGGTGGACTTGACGTCATGCGGGCAGGGGTGGAGCAAGCAGGGCAGAGAGCCGAATGCTGCAGGTCAGAACAGATCAGATCAGAAGACATTGGAGAGACCAGCGTGTGACGGTGCAGGGGAGCAATGCACTCAGGGCAGGAAGGCGCAAGTCCTGCACAAAATGGTCCCCACAATGTAATAAAAACCTAACACACACACACACACACACACACACACACACACACACATTTGTGTTCAAATGTTTTTGGTGACCGTCCATTCATTTCTATTGCCAAAACTCTACTCCCATCAATGACAACTTTAACTCCTACCCAGCCTTAACCTTAACCATACATAACCAAATAAAATACAAGAATTCAGGCAATTTTGTTTATTGTTGATTTCAGTGACAGATTTTTCTAAAGTTTCCTCTTGTGTGGAACAAAAAAAAATAGTCCCCACAATGTAATATATATAACCCACACATAGACATACAGACACACAGAACACTCACTCACACGCTCTCTCTCTCTCTCTCTCACACACACACACACACACACACACACACATACAGTCACACACACAGAAATTTAAAGTCAGCACACAGCCAGTCTAAATGTCTTTGGGCTACAGATGAAACATCACACACTTTCATTTCTGAGAGGCTCAGAGAGTGATGGGTGGGAGCTCGCTTCCTATTGGTTACTTCACCAGTTCAGGCACGATTAAAGCAGGCAATGATTGGCTGCCCCTGGTGGGTTAAATGTTCCCATTTAATGCTTTAATGTTCCGACTGTCCTAGGTAAGGAAGTGCTTCATTATCAGAGGTGCTGTAGTCAGTGCGGTCTTCACCGTGATACCGATCGTGGCTGTGATTGGACGGCGTGGTGACGTACTCCTTTTGGAACTGGGGAGGTCCACGGGCTTGAGTTTGCGCTCCTGTTTGATCTCAGCAAGGATCTGTTCATGCAAGGACTGCTGCTCCAGTGGAGGGGGGGGCAGACTCCGCTCTGATACCTACAGAAGTGGGTGTGGGGGAGGGGCCACGCAGACACACTGAAGACCACCCCCTTCCGGCACAGACCTCATTAGTCATTATATTTTGAAACCCGGCTGCTTAAGTGAGCGTGTGTGTGTGCGGGTGCATGCGCACCGGCTTCAGGGGGGGTCGAGATCTGATGAAGTCGAGGATGAGCTCATGGGCATCTCTCTTCACCCGCGTAGGGATGTCTCCATCCACCTGGAAGAGGGACGCAGAGATGTGGGTCAGGTCTGCCCCCCCCTCCACACCCTCACATGCCACAATGGCTCACAAAGCCAAAACACCAATTTTATGAAATATTTAATATCATCCAATCAGTGGGCGGATTATTACGTAAACCTGCCTCTTAATGCGCACGACCTCCCATAAACAGCAAAACATGTGGAAACTGAATATATACAGCATGCAGAAATGGAAAAATTATGTCTAAATATCATAAGATCCATGATTTAACCAAATGCGAATGTGCCGTGATTGTTGTTGCCAAACGTGGCGGTTCCAGCATCTCAGAAACAATGCAGCAGTGTCTAGAGTTTACAGAGAATGATGTAACACACGACAGCCTCCAGCTATAGACAGTTATTCGGGGGGGAAAAAAAACACCTTGCCAATGATTGAGGAGGATGGCCAGACTCGTTAAAACCATCAGGAAGGCTGCAAATGCAAAAATAACGGCTCAGCGCAACAGTGAGGCTTCTCTGAATGCAAAACTCATCATAGCCCTTCTGGAGGAAGTAGTAGGCCCTACCTTGTAGTAGCTAGATGTACCTAATAATGTGGCCGTTGAGTTTAAACGAACTGGAGTTTGGAGATTTGGCCTACATGAGACAAACGGTCCTTTTGGTCAGCATGACAGCTGGAGAAAGATAAGTTCTAGCTCCTTTGGAGCTACACTTCAGGTCCAGGGAGACGCCTTTCAGCTCCTGCTAGCTGCAGCTCACCATGACCTTGCGTAGCTGGTACTTGCGGGCGCGGATGTCCTGCATCAGCATCTCGAACGGCGTGAGGCGGAACTCAGTGGGCAGCGGATCAAACTGCTGTTCCTGGACCTTCTTCAGCTTGACGCCTTGTCGGAGCTCCTTCATAAGCTGTACCCAGAGGCGAGCCTGTGGCCCCAAACACACAGACATCTGCTCACGCTTCCAGGACAGCCTGGACAGGCACCACTGCCTCAACCAGTGTCTCCAGCAGAATTTCCCAGCATGCCCAGTCGCCTACCCAGTCCCTGTGTTTGAGGGCATCAAGCTCGGCTGTGGACCGGTCCTCTTCAGGCTCCTCAGATCGAATCTTCCTCAGCATCTGTAGAGAAATACTAGTTATTGAAGATAACCCTTATTAACCATCAGTAAAGACTAGTCAACGATGATCACCTACCCAAAATATCAATAAGTATTTTAAATAGCAATACACCTAAAAATAACATACTACCTGATATTACGCACTAGTTTAACACTGGCTAACAAGAGGATAATAGTCTAGGGGAATCTGAGATGGTCTCCTGTTAGGATGTCCAAAAGAACTATATTGGACTAGACTGGCATCAGGGCCAACAGAAGACAAATGTAAACACTGGCTCACAGATAAATGGAAAGAGGCTGATGTTTCAAAGGAGACACGGATGGAATCGATCAAATGGGAGAAGATAACAGCTCCTGGACGTGTGCGGCGCTGGTTTTAACAGGAAGCATTGTTAACAGGGAAACTTGGAACAAATCAATGCAGAGGCCAGCTTCCCTGGATGGTGAGCTTCCTCGTCTCTCATCTTCCTCATCTCTCCAACCACCACATCCATATACTTTGTACTTCCAAATCACAAGTTTCAACTTTTATTCATTATTGAAAAAGGCGATACCTGTTATAACCTGAGAAACACATACCACGCAGAGACCATTTAGGGTGACTTTTATAGAACAGGGTATTGTGGGTAAAAGTGCAATGCAATCCCACGTGTACATATAACATGTGATATTGCGCTGATCTACCCAGTCCCCATCACTCTGGACTTCCCGCCCAAACCAACACGTCCTTCACATTTCCGGCCTGGACACTGACAGCTCTTGTAAAGAGCTGGTTCATTCCGTCACCGCTTGCGAAAATGCTAAGTCGGGCATGTATTCAAAATCTGAGATCTGTGATTAGTCAGAAATTTTAGGAAAGCACCCAAGACATGAGGTAAGCGTGGGCTGCAGTTTGGCCAAGAGACCGTCAGGTCATCAAAATGTTGTGATGATTTTTCCACATGGGGGCACATGTCCTGATCTGTCATTCCTGAGCCGATAACAAGCCATATGGGCAGGTAGCACCAGGAAAGGACGGGGACAATAGGCTGACAGACTGACCTTCATTCCCCCTGGCTCCTCTCACGTGTCTCTAGCCATAAAGACAGAGTTTCAGATTGCCTGCCGCTCCCTCCTGGCCCAGATTCCGCCTGGGAAAGCTTCTCACTGCCCCCATCCCCACCTTCTTGCCACCTTCCCCCCCCCGTGAGAAAGCATGAGAATGCCCCTCCCACACCCTCGCCGTCCAACATGGGAAGGCCAGAGCTAATCTTTTACCGACCTGTCTATCTTGAGATGATACATACTGCACTATGTATATAAACTCTGTGTTATTTATATAAACCCTGTGTTATGTATATAACGCCCTTTATGTATGTATATAAGTCCTTGTGTCCAGCCCCCCCCATTTCATACTGTGAAACGGTGCACTCTAAGTACTGTGAAAACCCCCCCCCTGTCACCTGCTGTCCGTATGTCACAATGTGGCCCTGGGGGGACATTATTCTGCGCCCACAGTTGGCCTGTATATGCACGGTATTACAATAAAGCCCATTTGGCTTGACCTGACTCAGGGCTGAGTCCACACCTCCGGCACGATGACAGACCCAGGTCTGCGGGGGGGTGGCCACTGTAGTAGGATTACATTATGGAGAAGCTGGATAAGCTGCTCTGTCACGTGAGGAGGGGTACGAGGTCGTCGTGAGAGAGCATCCGTAGTGGAGCGCTCGTGCGAGTGAAGGGCGCCGGAGAGTGAAAGTGTTTCAGTCATCAGCCTGTCATCTCACAGGCGGTGATAAAAGGGCTGGGTGGGGCCTGCCCCCCCCCCATTCACCCACCTCAGCTTTTATGTGTCTGATGCCTTAGCCAGCTGTTGTGTAAACACCCTGATCAGGACCCGGGCACACTGCTGGGGGGCTTTTTCAGAAAATGACCATGCATTTTTGTGTCAGTCCCTCCCAATTTCCCCTCCAAAAAGTACCTTTTAGTCACACCTTTGAGCTATTTATCCACTTTGGTATATTTTCTGAAGATATTTTTCGTTTCAGATGCCTTCCTGAGGGCATGATGAGGGGATCCTTTTTGAGACCTGGTCTGAGGCCACTGGGTGACATTAACCGATATGCCCCCTTCTGCTCATATTTCATAATCACTATTTATGATCCGAACAAATCCAGCTGGAACACTCCACATCACTTATTTGTGCAAATCTGAACAGACGCTCGTGACACTTTGGTGAAAACACCCCCACCCCCTGCCAGGACCCACTCCAACCTCTTTGGCATCCCGGATCTTGGTCAGGAAGGTCTGCAGCTCCAGGGTTTCCACGAAGAGGGCGCGGCACACCGCCTGGTAATGCTCCGGTGCCTGGCTGGGGTTGGCCAGCCGAGAGGCACACAGCACCATCACCTGGCGAAAGGAGCAAACCGCACGCAGCGTCCCATCTTCCTCCTCCTCCTCCTCTTCGTCATCTTGGCCGCTGTAACCCTCATCCGCCACGCCACTGCCCGTCGACTCGCCACCCTCATCCCCCCCGACCATGCGCTCTATGAGCCGCTCTAGCTGCGGGCTCAACTCCCGCTCCTCACTCTCGTCCAATCCCCAGTCCAGGGCCCGGTAAATGGCCACGCCCAGGGACTGAACCATCTGCAAGGGTGAGAGGGGGAGCACAGAAATTCACTTCACTGAACAGTACCCAGTCCTGTCCCCCAAAGGCAGTGGAGACCAACCGGGTCTTCACCCCAGGCCTGGATGAGGGCTATTTGAGTGGGGTGTTTACTCACCTGGCGCTGTGGGATGGGCTTGAGGGGAGGTTTGCTACCATCTGGGGGTGAGAGAAAAGGACGTAACTATAAACATCAACGTCATCACCTTCATCTACCTGTGCAACAATATCTAGGATACTGGCAGGCAGCACAGAAACTCCCAAGTATCTTCACCTGTGAATCCGTGATTGACAAATAAATTGTGCAGAGGTCTGTTGTATAGTCTGTGGGACATTTTCCCTTTCTCTCACTCCAGGCAAACACCATTTAATGTCCCGAATTTAAAAATTCCATAAATTTGTGTTTAGCAAATGCTTTTATCCAAAACGACACACATTTTCAGAAAGCAAGGTCAGACAGTGTCCCAGGAGCAATTAAGGATTTGAACTGGCAACCTTCCGCTTGCAAGGACAGCATCAAATCCAGCCAAGCCACACACTGTCACTAGGTGAAATATGTAATTCTGACATAAAGTATTAAGAGTTTCCAGAAAAAGAAGGATGGAAAATCCATCGATCCATCCATCCATCCATTTTCTGCACCCACTTGTCCTATTCAGGGTCGGGGGAGGTCAGCACATCGTTCACTAACAGATGTATATCTATGGCTTGTCTGATCCTCCCGTGTGCCACGCCCCCTCATTTACTCTGTGTGGATTCCCCATGTTTACCAGCTGTTTCTTGTTGTTGTCATTAGTCCTACGTATTTAAGTCTGCGTTAGGTATGTTTTCCCCAGTCCGGTCATTGAAGTCTGACGTCTGTTTAATGTTCCTGTTTCGTCTCCTTTATAATAAATCCTCGTTCACCCGATTCCTTGACTCTAGCTGCTGCTTCCCCACTCCGTGCTTGAGCGCAGTCCTGACAATGACCATCTGCAATTCATCTTAGCATGTTTTTGGACTGTGGGGGGAACCCGGAGTTCCCAGAGGAAAACCCACGAGGACATGGGGAGAATATGCAAACCTCCAAACCTCTGGATCCAGGGTGATGGCTTGAACCCTTTGGGTTATTCCACAAAACAAGATTTTTTTCATTAGCCAGATAACTGAAGCTGTATGTAAGGATTGTTCAGTAGGAATGTCACTTACTACTCCTCCCTTTGGACAGTTTTCATGTTTGGCTTAAGTTATACAGCTAACTGGGAAATTCTGCTTTGTGGAATACCGTCCTTTTCCCGGAGGCGTGAGGCAACAGTGCTAATCACTGTGCCACTTAGAGTGGAAAAATAATCAGCAAACAGTCTCTTACACGACTCTATAAAGGCTAAGGTGAAGTAAACATCAGGAGAGACACAGAAACACCTTTTACCCCTAGAGCTCCGGTTTTGTTTTGGATTAAAGTCAAATCAATGCCCCATCAGGACATACTGTGACGTTTGTACACCAGAAAGGAGGCAGACCCCGTAATGCGGGAGAAGGGTTTACTGAATAGTAAGCTGAGTGCACCAAGAGCCAAAGGGGAAATCCAAGCGGGTAGTCGGGTTCAGTGCGGAAGGTTGAAAGCCAGGAAGGTCAGTCCTACAGGCAGAGACAGGACGTAGAGACGATGGGATGGGAGAGAGGACGAAGGCAGACCAGGAAGGTAGGGCAGGACAGGCAAGCGGGGCAGGCAGGACCAGGCAGGGAGGTAGGGAGGACCAGGGAAGCAGGGGAGGCAAGACAGCAGGGTATGACGAGGCAGGCAGGGTAGGCAGGGAAGACACGAGAAAAAGAAACACTCAGTAGATGTCATTCGCATGGCAACAATACCTCGCAACACTCTGTAGTACGATTTGGATTTAACTAGCGTGTTGGAATTGTGACGCTTGCTAGTAACGGTCTTGCCCCTCCCCTGTGGGCGTGACACCTACTGTGCTGACGGCTGTATTCTTTTGTGAATTCAGGAGCTGCATTACTGCATTTCTGGGCCAATATCAGTTTACATAAAACTGCACCGATCAGAGATTAGTATCTGAGTGCTGAATGGCTGGGGTTTATATTACAGCACTTTTTGTCTTTGTTGCTGAGGCCACAAAAGCGGGGAAATAGCAACCATGAAAGAGAGAGCACTGACTAATACTCTTTCACCATAGTGCTTGTGCCTTTGTTCAACTCAACATAAAAGAGACAAAAAATGTTTCTTCTAAAAAAACAACCTCCTATCATTTGGAAGTGGCAGATGAACACGATGCAGGCAAAAGCCAAAAGCAGGAATCAGAAACCATGCAGAGATACTCTTATATGTTTATAAACATTAGCAGGATGACGCACCATCAACTGGATGCAGCAGTTGGAGAGCATCCAAAAAAATTCTCCACTAACGCCAAGAATGAGAATCAGCTGATCTGACTGTTCTTTTTTAAAGTTTACAGAAAAGAAAAAATGTACATATTGATTTTGGAGAATGTATAAACAAGCTTAACGTGTAATTCCCAGTCGATCGTAAAAGTCTACAGAAGGATCTACTGCACACTCACCCATTCTCATACCTACATATACCTACATACACAGAAGGTAATCTGCAGCCTGTGGTCAAAAACGAATGTTTAAAGCTACCACCAAACCAAAATGTGCCACAACAAAGGAGGCGTTGCCCTTCAAAACAAATCACCTTCCTTTTTTACTGAACTGGTTTTCCGCAAACTGAATTTGAGACAAATGGTGCATATAAAGCAATTTTCTCTCTTTTTTTTGCAGGAAAGATGCTTTATTTTATGGATATTTGTCTTTTTGTTTGTATATATTAGTCCAGTTTATAGCTTGGTATATGGGTGGGGGTGGCAGCAGGGGTTTGGGGGATATTGTTTTTGTTATGTGAAGCACTTCCTGTTACATTTTGTTTGTATGAAAAATGCTATCTAAGCATAGTCTGATTGGTTGATTGATTGATTGTTTAATTGATTGGTTGATTGATGAACCTCTAAAATTACAAATAAGGCATGTGCTGGCCATGTGGAGGCCATGTGCAGGTCATGTGCAGGTCATGTGAAGGTAATGTGAAGGTCATGTGAAGGTCATGTGAGAGACATTCATTTCTCATTCAGTTCTGTGCCATTTGCAGGTACTTTCTTCAAGCCTTTTTTTCCCTGAAAATTTCTCCTTCTATTCAGTAATAAAAAACTCCTGTGACATTAAAGGTTGCATGTTGAGAATAAAGAGTACAAAGAGTCACAGTCACAGAGTACTGGTTGGTTGAAACAAAATCTTGGTCTGGATTTGTACTCTCTGGACCTGCAATCTCCAACTCTGATTGTAAAGTGGACTTTCACTGACTTCAAAGTCCTAAATTCTGCACAGACCTTAACACACACCAATAAAAATACTTTTAAAGTATTTTTAAAGGCACACAACATAATTTAAAAAAAAAGTCTGCATAGGTTGCTAATGTGAATGAATGGTGATGTTTGTGTGTGTGTGTGTGTGTATGGTTATAAAAAGCATGCTGCATTATGACTAAAGCAGATGTGATTTTTGTGTGTGTGTTTTTTTGTGTGTGGGTCAAGTATATATTACATTGCGCGGACATTTGGTCCCCAAAATGTGATAATAACCTGTTATTTTGACATTGTGGTGAACATTTTTTTTGGTCCGCATAAGGAGAAAGACAATTTTCTAGAAAATCTGCAACTGCAATCAAAAAACGAAAAAAGCCAAAAGACATTTTGTTTGGTTACTTACAGTTAAGGTTAGGACTGCGTATGTTTGTCGTACTTCGGATTAGAGTTACGTCCATAGAAATGAATGGAGGTCCCCACAAAAATATTGATACCTAAGCTGTATGTGTGTGTGTGAGTGTGAGTGAGTGTGTATGCTGTACATTGGTGCTTTAGTGGGGAACTTGCTTGGCTCAGCTCTTCTCATAGCTAAAACCGGTGCGTGGACAGCAAGGTCATCCCATCAGAGTGGTCTCTCATGCGCGTGACATCAGAGACTCGGCAGAAAGGGTAGGCCAGCTCACTCCGCGCCAACGGCCTGAACAGCAAAATAACCCATGATGCATCTGAAACCAGATACACTGTGCATGAAGCGAAGGTGCTCTGTGTTTGTGGCACAAGGAGCTACGTGTCTAACAAGTAGGCCTATTGGTCCATTACTCTTTCATAATTTACAACCTTCTCATTATATTATTATTGCTACTATATTAATTATTTCTAACACATTATAAAATGCGTAATTATCTGCTTTCCTTAAGTTTAAATAATGGCATGAGTGTTGCTGTAAATACCTGCCTTAATATTTTGTTAAAAACGTTTTAAAAATGAACATTATGGCACTTTGGAATAAACAATTGTGGTTTTGTACATTAATAAGAATGAAATCAAAGCTGAAATACATTTTCCCAAAATTATGTTACTAATAGCCTAGTTATTCATAATTATAATAGGAAGGAGGGTAGAAGTTCAGCTTAAAGTGTTTCAAAAGTGTGACATAGGCCTGCTTCGGCCAGACGTCAGGTCCATTAAGAAAAGGCTGGATGCCAGACTTCCCGAGGCTCGGTGCCAAAGCAGAGCCGCATCAGCTCTCCCTGTGAAGTCCTCCGGCCTTTCTCCGGGTCCGCAGTCCGCCGCGCCGGTGGGCTGCATCACACTGCGGAGCTCAGAGACGGCGTCCCTCTCACGTACCGCACGGAGAACCAAAGCGCAGCTTCATAACACAGACGTCGGGCCAGAAAAGTACAATTACCGCGTCACCCCATAGCCCAGCTGCCAGCAACTGCGCCGCATGAATTATTGATCATTTACCGGCATGTTCCGATACTGTGTGCCTACGGGTATCCAATACTGGGGGCAATAATTATAATCATTATAAAAACAATTCTCTATTCACCAGTTATCTAATGTATTTTATCGTATTTTGAGCCACATGAATGTTTGTTATTAATATATTGCTTAGGCTATAATGTGACATTGTTAGTTGGTTACAGTAAGCAGATGTTTAAGTTTATATTACGCCACTTGTAAAAATGACTGTTGTTGTGAGATATTAAGTGGGAGGTTTCTGACATAAATCCATAAGCGATCAAATGGTCCCTTACCGTGGCTGGGATCCACTCGCAGGGACACGGTTCCGTCTCGGTACAGCAGGATCGAAGATGGATCCTTGACCCGGGCTGGTCCTCGGAAGCCGGCGGCAGAGAGCGGTTTGCTGAGCCGGCTGCAGCATTGGTAACACACCGCCCAAGCCTGCTCTTCATTGATCGGCTGCTCGTAGGATTTCAGCACTTCTTCCAGAGACAGTTCCCGCGGATCGGACAAATCCCGAACCTCTGGCCGGTCCTGCGGGGCCGGTACCCGGGAGTCACCGTCCCCGGTGCCGATATTTGCTGATCTAGCCATGACTGCGGCATCAGCGTCTCCTCCATCCTTCAAGCCGCCCGCAGCAGCAGCAGCCGCAGGCCCATGGTGGGCGCTCACTCGCCTTCTTCACAGCGCACTGGCGCACCTGTCACGGATACCACTTTCCATAAGGACGGACGAATGCGATCTTTGATCCGCAGGAATGTCTATCAGAAACCGTGGGAAGGAGGGCGGAGGCAGGGGACGTTTCCTCCGAGACAAAGACGCTGTCTGCCGGTGCAAGAATAACAACTTAATACAAAGGCTCCTGCAGCTAGAGGCAATGTAAGGGGGAAAGGACGAAGTCATGGAAAGACGAGATGGGATCTGTGTGAAAGGGGGAGACAAGCAGCCGGCGTGTGTGTGTGTGTGTGTGTGTGTGTGTGTGTTTTGCGTGGAGCTGCCTGCGTTCTGCCAGCAGCGCATCCCCTGTTATCCGCCCGCACGATCCACGCCCACATACTGGGCACGAAATCTGAAACAGCTCGGATACATAACCTTGAACTCAGTGAGTCATGCACGGGAATTTATGCATTTAGGCAGATCTTGATTTGTAACGCTGATGACAAAAAGAATCCGGTGATGCTGTGAGAGGGGGCTGTTGGGGCACAAACCGGGCGCATATTCGCTTTTAACTATTCTACACGTCCGATGATTCCTCTCTGACTATTCGGTCCATCTCTGTGGAGTAAATGTTTGGGGGCTCATTCTTTAGGCCACTGAGGTTACTGTTTACCTTTAGAAAATATTGTCCTTGGCGTTTGCACAGCTGTAGAGACATGGTTGCCGGACATGCGTAGTGAACTACATTTTGACAACAAGTAAACGAAAACAGCTGAACGCAAAATAATCGCTGAAATTGTTTTACATGGCAACTTGGAGTTCAAATGTGGCGATTTAGATTTTTCCATGATAAGGTACGTTTTTCGTAAGGATTGTTGCTTATCACGGTATTTCCACGCATCCTCTAGTATGATGTATATACCTAACAATTAATTAGCCGTCATTAGCCGTTTAACGTTTTTTTTTTCTTCCAAATTTATTACGTTATATGTTATTATATTAACATTTTCAGGGCAAGTATCTGGACCATCCCTCACTTAGAGGAAGGGTCCAGACAAAGTGGGTCACTAAGGATTTTGGGCCCCGTGAAACCATATCATATTGGGCCCCCAACCCAGACCAATCCAATCCGCTCAAATTTTTATGGTCTCTGTCAATCTGGGGGCCTTGGAATTATCCTAACTTCCCCCCACTGTGTTGCGCCCCTAGTGTGGACATATTAGTCTTGTGGAGCAGAAGTTGTACTATGAGATGTACAAATAAACAGTAAAACATGAACAGCGTCGCAAAAAATCAATGGGTAGAAACACTGCTTTAGCAGGAAATTGTTCTGTCTCTGGCCATACTACCTATACTATAAATATTAATCGTGTATTCTAAAGTAGCCACACTCTCAGAAAAATGGGTACCAATTTGTACTTCTGCTTGTCACTGGGCTAGACCCTCAAGGGTCCGCCAATTGTACCCTAGCTGTAGGTAAATGTTCCTTTTAGCATAATTTTGTCACGCCCTGCATCTTTTACTCCCTTGGTCTCTCCCTTGTGTGGCTCTAACCAGCCACACCTGTTACTTGTTTAATCTTACCTCTCATTACAGCCCTCGTGTGGATCACCCCAAGTGCCTCTCGTCTGCTTCCTCATGTGACTCATATAAATAGTCCTTCAGTCCTGTGATCCCCAGTCCAGTCATTGATGTTGCTGTCTGCATGTGCTCCTCAGTGAGCCCCTGCCTGATCTTCCCATTCTGACGATTTTCCATCAATGGTCCAAATGGTCTCATAGTCCATTTCTATATCTGAAAAGGTACATTTACCCTTGAAGGTACAGCCCCAGTAACAGGCAAGATACAAATTGGTACTTTTTTCCTTTGAGAGTGCAGCAGATGAAGCTCAGGGATAAGATGCCTCCTGGGCATGTCCAACCAAGAAGAGATGCAGGACACGCCAGAAAGAATATGTCTTTCAGATGACTTGAGAACGTCTTGGAGGAGATGGAGGAGCTGGAGGAGGTGGCTGGTGAGAGAGAGGTCTGGACATCCCTGCTTAGACTGCTGCATTCCAAAGTACGGTTGTTCTGTTAGTCTGGTTCAGATCTTATGCACATTTTTTACAGCATAATGTTCTTTACTGTGGGAACTGGGCCTTCATAACCGTTTACAACCCTATAAATCCTGAACAAACCAAAGTCATACTCATTTCATAATCTTGGATGAATGTTCTCACTGTTTCTGACCAGCAGCGAAGCCAGATTCCTGTGTGATGATGGTGAGTATTTGAACAAAACAGAGTAGGCTTGTCGATCTTAGCTACAAAACTCCAAACTGCCTAGTAAATATAAAAAAGTCTGTGCACTAAGAAATTACAAAGATTCTTCTGGCTTGTGGAGATGTATCATAAAGGCAATGCGCAATGTTCCTTCAGAACAGGCTAATCTGTTTATATTTTCTGAAACCTTAATAATAATAATAATAATAATAATAATAATAATAATAATAATAATAATAAATCTTTATTTGTATAGCACCTTTCATACAAAGGAATGCAGCCCAAAGCGCTTTACATTCAATAAAACAAATCCTGATGTTCAAATCCACGAATTATGTAAAAGATTGGAAAAATCAAATAAAAACATTAAAAAGCAAATTACAAATCATAATCAGAAGAGTAGACATTAAACACAATAAAACACAAAACTTAAAAATAAAAACAAGCAAATAAAATCACCAGGACAACAACTAAAAATAAAATAAATGTTATGCATTAAAAGCCAATTTGAAAAGATGAGTTTTTAAAAGCTCTTTAAATCTTGGCAATGAATCAGCCTCTCTAATTACTGTTGGTAATTTGTTCCACACTCTAGGTGCATAATACCTAAAAGCTGCCTCATCACTATATCTACTACTCATTCTAGGTACATACAGGGCCTTAGAGTGGCCTGATCTGAGAGCCCTCGCTGGAGTGTAGAAAGCTAAAAGATCAGAAATGTATGAGGGTGCTAAACCATTTAGTGCTTTGTAAGTAAAAGAATTTTAAAATCAATTCTAAAAGACACAGATAGCCAGTGGAGTTCATACAGAAGAGGTGTAATGTAATCTGATTTCTTTACTCTCATCAGTGTTCTAGCTGCTGCATTCTGAATGACTTGTAACTTACTGATGGCGTTATTAGGTAGGCCGGCAAAAAGGGAATTACAATAATCAAGACGGCTGGTAATGAAAGCCTGCATTAACTTCTCAGCGTCTTTAACAGTTAAAAACAGTCTGACTTTAGCAATGTTCCTGAGATAATAAAAGGCCGTCTTTGTCATATATTGAATATGACTTTTAAAGTTCAAATAACAGTCAAAAATTACACCTAGATTACGAACAGATGATTTACTTTGGGTTATGAGGCTACCAAACACCTCCTCTTTCACCTCCTCTCTCATTCTAGGCAGGCTGAAAAGAATAACCTCTGTCTTTTTTTCCATTGACTTTTAAAAAATTATTGCACATCCATTTATCGCTAACATACAAGAACTTAAGTTATTAATTAAATCAGGAGCCTTCAGAATGTTCTTTGGGAAAGACTTGAACAGAACAGAAAATGTTTTTTTTTTCCTTCAAATTCCCAAAGAACAAATGAATGCAGTCATAAATACAGGAATCAACTTGTCTAAATAAAGCATTATTAAAAATGTGTAAATCAAAATGTATTGCAAATTGTCATTAAATAATGTTTAACATTAGCTACATGCTGAGAGAATTGTACCACTGTGATTAAGAAAAAACAAAGTGAAAGAATATTATACCCTAACATTAATAATCATTCTGAGTTCTAAAAAGCAATGATTGTTAGGTTGAACAGCAAATCATGTTTAGAGCAGACATGCATATAAACACAATGAAGAGCTGAATGACTGAAAAGTAACATTTAGCACTTTTAAAATGGACCTAATATTGCCAGTGCGCCCAGTGCTGATTATTCACAGTAGTTGCACTACTTGCAAATGTAAAAACACATAAAAATCTATTTATGCAAACAATCTTCTGTACACAACTGACAATGTATTGATCAAATTTAGATGGACAAGCCAATTCAAGATCAATACAGACCAATGACCATACGTTACTGGGTTTATCCTGTATATAATTACAGTGATTGTTTTTCATTTACGTCCATACTTGACAGTGATGTTCTCCGTACTTGCTTGTTATGTGTATTGGATATGAGCTGCAGCCTTTTTCTGCAATATGTCTGTGCCTTTTTCACGCAAGCCCTCACCACTTTTAATTCATACTCTAGTAAGTGTTTGTATCCCCCTTTATGATTTAATAATTGTCCATTGTGTTATTTGTCATTCCCTCGCACAATGGAATGCTACAGTCATGTCAATAATGTCTCACCACACCAGTTCTATTCCGTTATATATAGAGATTTGGGGTTAGTGTTATGAATTTTATTTTACTCGTCTGTGTTAACTGAATGTGTGGTGTTCTGCTAATACCCCCATGTCCTATGTATGTTTGTAAAAGTGTCACCCATGTGATTCTCTGAGGAGTTTTTGTTTCCGCTACTGTCAGGTTTGCATATTCTGCTGATGTTGTTATTTTACAGCTTGTCCCAGACACTTACAGGGTACTGTGGTGAGAAGTGGAGCCCGTTTGCCTTTTTTACGGAGTTCTCCTTTCTGTTGCTGGCAGGTTTTGACAAGGAAAGGAGAGAATCACCATCGATTCCCGACCTGACTTAAAAAAAAAAAAAAAAAAAAACAACACAGTGTACCGACCGATTACATACCTCCTATATACTGTTCTACACTCTATTTCTACAGTATGCTAACATATTTAATAATGCTTACTGCAATTAATGAAAAGGTAGAATTTTTATGCAGTGTTTTCACATGGCATGCCAAAGAAACGTCACTTGCCTGGGATACCCCAAGAAAAGTAAAAATATTGCATGAAAAGCATTCATTTATTCTTTATTCATCTCTTCAGAATAAAAAGACGTATCATAGGTCACATTTTCAGTGACTTCATATATGTGTGATGCAGTTAGTTCTGTAAAAATGCACATCTGCATATTTTCCTTTTTCACTGGTATTGAAAACACACTGCAGGTTTTGCACGAGACATTATCAGATCTTCCATTTTCTCCTTCCTTACTGCAGGTACCTGCAAATCAAACTATCATTTAAATATTAAACAGAATTCTTAAAAAGCTAAATCAACATATTCCTTCATGCCTGTAGAAAACTTAAGTAATGAGTGATGCAGACAAACTAAGCCCCAATCATCGAAAATCCAAGGTTTCTAATCGTCTACCTCGAAGGTTAAAAAAAAAAAAAAAAAAAATCGGACAAAATGAGTGCATTGCGAGAGTGTTTTTTTTTTTTTTTACATCCTTTACAAAGCTATAAAAACACATGAGTAACGGTGCATATATTCAATGTGCATCGTGTAAACTGTATGTACATCTGTACATAGGTATAAACATGTAGATCCATGAGTCTCCACCAGAGGGCGACACATTGCCAAATGATGTCAGCAGGAAAACAGCAAGTAAGTGATTCAACAGGGGCCATGCAGAGAATGCATATCCATTATGCATTTTACCATTCTTGCTTCTGAGTCAAAGTGCTAGAGGTCCGCTTGGGGCACGCAACCTCACCACATGGGCAACGGAGTCGTTTTTGTGGGGAGCCAGCTGAAATGGTAGCGCTTGCGTGATGTCACCAGATCCAGGTCAAGGCGCTTCTGCTCTTTCTCACTGTCCACGAGCTGGTAGCCCAGCAGTGACATGGCGCCCTTGCACGCCTGCTGGATGCGCTGCACCATGCTGTGAGGTAGCGTGGTGCGCCAGGCCTGGGACACGTCCTCCGCGTTGCGTGACGTGATCTTGAACGCCTCGTTCCTTTTGCCCTTGCCCTTGCCGTGGGTCACCTTGTAGATCCAGTCCTGGAGCTGCGGAGTCATCTCCAGGTTGACGAAGTTGTACAGGTCCTCGATCTCCGCCAGCGGGTTGCGCACCATGTCCTCGTAGCGGACCATTTTGTAACGTCCGCGCAGGAAATCCGGCGGTTTCAGCATGGCGGTCTCGTAGATGCGTACGTGGCTGCGGCACACCTCCTGCAAGACGCGGAGGTCTGAGTCGGTGACCTGCTTGTCACCCTTCTCCAGCACCAGAGCATTGTCCCTCAGCAGAGACTTGATGGCCTGCCCACGGGACCTGGCAACGGCACGCGGGTCCCGGATCAGATGTATGATGCGCAGGTCAATGGTGGGGTCGCGCAACAGCGGGTATAGAGACTCCAACTCGAAGAAACGCACCTCCTTCAGTACCACGTGGCTGTAGCTGTGGCAGGCCTCCTCTGCCTTCTGTAGGCCACGTGTGTTACAGTGGCGCCTGCACTCAGCCTCATCGCTGAAGGAGTGGCGGGGCGTGAGGGGGCAGGCGGGGGGCGAGCAGAGGGCACGGCTCTGGCTCCACATGAAGAGGTGGGAGACGTTGCGCTGGTCTGGTGTGTAGGCCTCAAATACGGACAGGTCGCACTGGAAAATGCTGCGCATGAGGTCGCGCAGCGCCATGCGCAGGGCCCGCGCCCCGGGCTGCCGCAGCGTCGTCCACACGTGCCACCCCGGCTCCATCAGATAGAAGACGTTGGGGTGTTGGCTGAACACCTGCCCCAGAAAGGAGGAACCCGAGCGCCAGGACGACAGCAGGAGCACGTGTACCTTGCCCTGCGGGACCGTCGACTCCGGCGGCACAAGGCGCCCGTACCATCCGAACATCAGCACCATGGCGATGCCCTGCAGCAGCACCAGGGTCACCACCGCTGACGGGATCAGCCTGCAGCGCAGCATCGCCAGCAGGTCGCCACACCTGAGTTTGCCCTGTCGCCCCACCAGTGCTAAAGGAGAGAAATCATGTCAAGATTAACGGGCCTTATTCTTGCTCCATCCACACACAGATACAATGGCAGGAAATAGCATCTTCCAGGCAGGGGTGCCGGTAAAGATTTTGGGCCCCCAATAGAGACTAATCCAAGTATTATTTTTTTTTTAGGGCCCCTGTCACTCAATCTGTAACCCCCACCCCACACACACACACACACACACACACACACACACACACACACACACAGCATCCGTCCCACAGGGTCACAGTGCATTCGTTTGCAAACAGTAAATACAGCAGCATAAATGGGTGGAATAAATATGAGATTCAAAAAAGAGAGACAATACATTAAAGTTCCAGTTGGGGGGGGGGGGGGGGGGGGGTT